>JAKSZT010053990.1:3917370-4023637 GCA_026826555.1 Tolypeutes matacus | reverse complement strand
TGGCAGTGGAGGGCAGCAGCTGGCAGTGAGGACAGTGCCTGGCAGTGAGGACAGTACCTAGCAGTGAGGACAGTGCCTGGCAGTGGGGACAGTGCCTGGCAGTGGAGGGCAGCAGCTGGCAGTGAGGACAGTGCCTGGCAGCGGGGACAGTGCCTGGCAGTGGAGGGCAGCAGCTGGCACTGACTGGCTGTGGTAGGCAGTGAAGGGATAGGTTGGTATAGGTTAAACCACCAGATTTAAATTCTAACCCTGCTGATGACCAGCTGGGCCAGCTAGGGTGTGACCACCTGCTGTGGAGATCATGGGACAGAAGCGCTGCTCCTCTCACAGGGCTGAGGACAAACAGAGGAGGCTCAGCACTTCTGCTCTGGAGTTTTCCAGTGGCTCCAGCCAAGCCCTGAACATCCATTGCCCAAACGTGGAATGATGAAGAGCCCAGGTTGCAGACCCTGGCTGCCTGGGTTGAGTCCAGTTCTGGTACATGTCAGCTGTGTGTCCTGGGGCAAGTTACTTAACCTCTCTGTGCTTTCATTTTCTGACATAAAATGGAGACAATAATACTATGCACCTCATAAGACTGTGGTGAGATTGGGACTATTGGGAAAGCATCTGGACCAGTGCCAGGCCCTTAGCAGGCTCTGCGTGTTAGTGGTTGACTGTTTCTAGGCTGACTGAGTCCGAATTCGCCATCAGAATGTAAGCTCCTAGGACTCGCAGTTCACCTTGCTACCCCAGTCCCAGATCCGAATCTGGAGTAGCATAAAGACGTGTTGAGGGAATAGCATATCATTTATTAGCAGTGACGGGGGCTGTCCTGCAACTCCATCCGTAGATGTGTGACTGTCATTCGGGGGCCAGGAAGAGTGGGCTGTGCACATAGGGGAGGGGCCCTTACCTCGGTCACGATGGTGGAGGCGAAGGTGCTGCGGTCGTAGACCCAGCCGTCCACGCACGGCTCCGTGGCGGCCTCGCTCCAGTTGGCGGCCGAGACATTGGGGCCCAGGAGCTGCCACTGCGGGTGGCGGAAGCGGCGACACCGGTGGGGCCGCTGGTCGGGGCCGGGAGGGATGGAGACGGCCAGGAGGGCCTCGGGGCCCAGGGTCCCAGGGGCGCTGGCCTGGGCCGAGCCATTGTCCAGGAGGGGCGCCCAGCAGCGGTGGTCGGGCGTGGCGGCCGAGAAGTTCTGCAGAAGCATGTGGGAGGGTAAGAAAATGTTGAGGAGGATGAGGATGACAATCTGTAGAATCTGGAAGCGCCCCATGCCCCCAGCTCGCTCCAAGAGCTCAGAGAAGGCCATGGCCAGAGCTGCCGGCCCTCTCGGGCGGGGTCTCCTGAAAACCCGCCACAAGGCAGCCCCCCAGGCCGCTGCCCACACTCCCCTGCAGGTGCAGGACCCAGAGCAGACTTTTGCCCCCACTCGCGGCTGGCCAGGGAGTGGGAGCTCAGCTCCAGTAACCGGTTGGGTTGGTCCCAAGGCTCCGAGATGCCTCGGGGGAACTCCTCCTTTCGGCTGGTGATGCCCTGGGGATGGGGGCGTGAGAAGGGAGCTCACTGGGCCCTGGGTGCCCGGCTTTCTGGGCCCCCAGGAGGGCTCAGCTGCCTTCGTGGACCTCCAGCACCGAGAGTGAATGAACAAGCAGATATTGTCTTAATAAGGCACAACGTTGTGATGTTACTGAATTACAGTTGTGAAAGAAATATCAACTCGGCCATTGCCTCTGTTAAACTTTAATCTCTGTGTGGGCTCCTGGGTGGGAAAGGCAAGTTAGTTTCAGGCCTCACGAGTTCCCCACTGGCCAGAACTCTGTGTAGCCTTGGAAAGCCTAACCTTTGCCTGTCCTGAGTTCATTGCTTCAAAGCGCTGTGAAGCCTGGGAAGGACCTCCCGGGGGCTCCACTGCCCTGAGGCTGCAGAGAGTTGGGGTGGGCTCAGGGCTGGGAGGAGGGCCCAGGCCTGCCGCTCTTTCCACTGCTCTTCCCACTGTCCTCCCACTCCCCTGCCTCGATGCCACCTCCTACCAGGCCCTGCTGGGGGGAGACCAGCTCGCAGATGCACTGTTTGGGGAAGCTTCTATTTTGAGGTCCCAGGTTGCCTTTATTGGATTGTAAGCTCCGCCAGGGAGGAGACCATGGCTACGATTTCCTAGCTTTTCTTGGAAGCCCTTTATGGGCTCCAGGCTGAACAGGCCTGCAGGCTAGGGATGTGAGTAAAGTCACAGCTCTGACTCCGTGTGGGACCCTAGCCCAGCATCTGCCCCCCCCACACCTGGCACCACAGGCCTGCTGTGTGCCTGGCTCTGTGCTGACTGCTCTGCCCAGTCTCCTCTTTCACTCCTCACAGCAGACCGGCAAAGAGGTACTGCTAATCCCCCCAGACAAGGAAACGGAAGCACAGAGAGGGCGGGCAGTGTGCCCCAGGTCACACAGCAGGGTCAGGATCGGAACCAAAGCTTGAGCTCTCCCCAGCTGCCAGGACTTCGTGGACTAGATCCCAGCAAAAGGCTGGGCTTCAGGATTCGGGACACAGTTGGAGGTGGGAGTGGGGGAATGAGGCCACCTCCCAGGGTGTGAGAGGGAAGCCTCTGAGCCTTTCTGGAGGGCAATTCTGGCAAGTCCTGGGAGGGGGTCCCAGGTGTGGGTATCCGGACCCTGAACTTTCAAGAGGCTCCCAGAGGGCACCCAGTCAGGAAGCCAAGAAGCCAGGGAGTTGTGATTCCAGGCCTGGATTCCAAGGCCAGGACAGGTTCCTCACTCTGCCTCTCTGGTCAGGAACTCATTATGAATTTTAAAAATAGCAAGTGGAGACAGCTAGGAAAGGAGACCAAGGTACACTACAGCATAGGCTAATTGGGCCCGAGCCCAGCCCCAGAGAGCCCAAAGGACAAACCTGACATGGAAAGAACCTTACTTTATTCCTGTGTGTGTGCAAACACCGGCCTTTCAGGGGCAGACCTGGGGCAGCCAAGGAACCCGACTTAAGGTCCATGACCTTGAGCAATGACCTCTCCTCCCTGGACCCTGGGTTTCGGGTCTGTAAAATGAGAGTGGTGCCATGTTGGCATTTTCAAACCTTAGCGTTTACCAGAATCCACAGGAGTGCTGGCTAAAATGCAGTTTCCAGGGCCCTGCATTTAAAAATATGCCTCCAGGGTGATTCATTTAAAAATGCCTCCAGGGTGATTCTTCTGCACTGGGACTCGCCTTAAGAATCACTGGGCTGGGGTTGCTGTTGACATCCAAGGCTGAAATCCCGGAGGAAATTCCTTGCTCTTTCTCCTTCCTTTTTCCATATTTTTAAAAACAGTCCCTCTTCTTTGCCTTTTGCCTGTCATGGAGGCCCTCGCCTTTGCTAACAGCAGAAGGTCAAACCTCCCAGATTTACCAGAAGGCTCCCGGAATCTCCAACTGACTTTCCGCTTCCAGGCCAGGGAATTTTTAATTTGTATTTTCTGTTTCACTGGGGCTGCTGTGGGGGCAGGGCTCGGTGCAGCTGCTCTGCCACCTGGTGGTCACACCTGGGACTGCAACATTTCCAGCATCCCTCACCCCTGTGGCCTCCTGCATGCCCATCCCCCAGGGTTACCTGGGCCGCGGCAGGTGGGAGTGGAGAGGAACGCAGGAAGGTCTCATTATGTAAAGCCATGTAAAGTGAACCCCCTTTCCTCACAGAAGCAGAGTTGTCATTGGTGTTGACTTTACTAGCCAAGGGGGTCCTTTCAATGAAACCTCCAGCTGGCTGGCTGCCAAATGACCTCAGGCAGTTCGCTTCCCTTCTCTGAACTCCAATTTTCTCACCTCTAAAATGGTTGCCTTCCACTTAAGGCAGTAAGAGCAAATGAGGTAATTAATGGGCTGGACTCAATAAATATTAGCCATCATCATCACCATCACCATCATCACCATCACCATCACCACCATCATCATCATCACCATCATCATTATTATCACCATCATCATCATCACCATCATCACCATCACCATCATCATCACCATCATCATCATCACCATCACCACCACCATCATCACCATCATCATCATCACCATCATAAACATCACCGTCATCATCACCATCATCACCAACACTATCACCATTATTATCACCATCACCATCATCACCATCACCACCATCACCATCACCACCACCATCATCATCACCATCATCACCATCATCACCATCATCATCACCATCATCACCATCACCATCATCACCATCATCACCATCACCACCATCACCATCACCACCATCATCATCACCATCACCACCACTATCATCATCACCACCACCACCATCACCATCACCATCATCACCATCACCACCACCATCATCATCACCATCATCATCACCATCATCACCATCACCATCACCATCATCACCATCATCACCATCATCACCATCATCACCACCATCATCACCATCATCATAGTGTAGCACCCTTTGTTCTTCCTTTTTTTTTTTTTTCTTTTCCTGTTGAAGTCACAATATTTCAGATCCCTGCGTGGCCCCTCCCTGCAGTCTGGGAAGATGCTGGACAAGGTGAGGGCCTTTCCCAGGCTCTTCCGCGGGTGAGGGACAGGGCTCTGCCGGGGCCTGGTCCCGACGCCAGCTCAGTGCTCTTTCTGCCACGGTCCTGTGACGTGGCTAACAATCCATCAGAAAGCCAAAGAAACAGGAGCCATGAGATGTCAAACAGTCTTCATGTTCTAGAGAACCGGCCTCACCCCACTGGGCACGTTGATTCCCAAGAGCGGCTGAAGAGCCACCCTGGGGACAAAACCAAATTCTAACTCTTCAGTTCCCTGCCTCCTCCTCGAGGGGCCTAACTTTGGGGATTTTTCCCCCCAATAACATCACAAGCTTATGTCACTTTTTTCTTCCTTTTTAAATTCCTCTTTGAGTCACTGCACAGTGGCAGCCGAGAACTCCTGGGTCTTAAGTTATAAACCTCATCTGCATAAACCCTCCTAAACCCACTCCCCACGTGCTTTTGGAGGAAAGGAGGGATGAGAGGATCCTTTTTTACTCAAACCAATGCGTCGATTTCCCTGTTCTTTCAAACAGCGTGCACATTGTCCGCATCACAGACTCACCTAAGGAATGAAGGGAAGGTCTTTTCTTTGCCTCTCTGGCCCCAGCAATCCCGCTCCCCAGAGAAACCCACACCAACACTTTTTTTCTATGTATTGAGCAACATGTCAATATAAATAATTATGATTAGTTACTTTTAATTGAATATTCATACTTACGCATGGTAGACAACCCAAATGGTCCAGAAGTATGTAAAATGACACTTAAAAGTCCTTCTCCCCCACCACCCCCCAGTTCGCTGCCCCAAAACAGCTGCCACCAGGGGTGTATGTTCTTCCAGAAATATCTTAATGCCTCTCCAAACATAAGCGTTAAGTTTTAAAATTTTTGCATAGGTAGTAAATTCACATGGTTCAAAAACAGGGAATGCTAAAAAGGTATACAATGAAAAAGGCTCTTTCTCACCTTCCCTCCCCTCACCCATACAGTTCCCACTTGCCACCTCCCACCCTGGTAACCATTTTTAGTTTTTTGTGCATCCTTTTAGATTTTCTTTCTGAAAATGAAAACAAGGGTAAATTTCTATTCTTGTTTTACTCCTTTTTGTGTAAATAGTGGTTTTGTACTTTGAGTTTATTTCACATAAAGCATGCATGTCTTCCCATATCCCTATATAGAGATATACATATATATATTATATATATATAAATATAATATATATTGACTTTTATGGTTGCATCGTACCCCATTGCATAGAGTGCTATCATTTATCTAACCAGTCCCCTGGTGATGGACATTTGGATTGCTTCTAACATCTTGATATTTCAAAAAATGCTGCCATGAATAACTTTGAACATACATTATTTCAAGTGTGTGTTAGTACATCTGTAGTATACAGTTCCAGAAGTGGGACTGCCACGTGGTCGAAGGGTAAGTGAGCCTGTGGCTTTGACAGGCAGCCCCATTGCCGTCCATGGGAACACACCCATTTCCACTGTTCCCAGCTCAGGATCCCAGGGCCTATTACCAAACCGGTTGACTTCTGCCAATATCCATGGGGAAAAAAAAGAGCAGCCTTATTTTGCATTTCTTTTCTCATGAGTGAGGTTGAACATCTTTTAATATATTTATGATGCATTCATATTTCTTTTTCTGTGAGCTGTTTCATCTCCTTTGCCTATTTATCTATTGCAATTTGTTGTCTCCTTATCAATTCTATATATTAGGGAGGCTGGCTCTTTGCCTATGATGTAAGTTGCAAACGTGTTTTTCCAGGTTGTCTTTTTTTTTTAATTTTAAAAAATTATTTATTGATTTATTCCCCACCCCCTTGCTGCTCATTGCTGTCTGCTTTCTGTGTCCATTTGCTGCACGTTTCCTCTGTGTCTGCTTGTCTCCCTTTGTTGTGTCATCTTGCTGCACTATCTCTCTATGGGTGCGGGCACGGGCCGTCAGCTCTCCGCGGGCGTGGCCAGCTTATCCTCACCAGGAGGCCCCAGGAACTGAACCCAGGACCTCCCATATGGTAGACGGGAACTCAACCACTTGAGCCACATCCGCTTCCCTCAGTTTGTCTTTTTTTTTTTTTTTTTTAAAGATTTTATTTATTTATTCATTTATCCCCCCCTTGCTGCTTGTGCTCGCTGGGTCAGCCAACCACGCCGTGCGGGCGGGCTTGCCTTCACCAGGAGGCCCCAACCCGGGGCCTCCCATATGGTAAACGGGAGCCCCACTGATTGAGCCACAGCCGCTTCCCTCAGTTTGTCTTTTGACTTTATCATGTTGCTGTTATTGTCACTGAGTTTTTTTGCATGTAGTTTTTTTGTAATTGAATTTTAGTCTTTTCTTTTTTGACTTTTGGATGGAGCCATAATTAGACCTTCTCCACTCCCCTATAATAAAGGAATTCCTTCATGTTTTGTTTTTTCAAAAATCCAGATTGGTTGTTGGATTTGTCACAAGCTTCTTTAGCTTCTATGGAGTTATTGTATGCCTTTCCTTCTTAAATCCACGAATACAATGAATGATATTCATGGATTTCCTAATGTCAAACCAACCTTTCATTCCAGGGATGAATCTACTTAGACAAGTTGTGCTATTCCTTTAAGGCTCATCTAGACTCTGTTTGTTAATGTTTTATTTACAGTTTTACATTAATCTTCATATGTAAGATGGGACTATAGTTTGTCCCCTCTTGCCCTTCCTTTGTACAATCTTTATCAGGTTTTGGTATCAATGCCATAGTCACTTCATGGAAAAGAAACCAGATGTGCTTCTCTCTGTTTGCCTCGCTTTACGTAAAGGAGGGCTGTTCTTTCTCCACCTGCCTGGCCCACCCTAACGTAGCCTGCTACAGACAGCATGTTCTTGATGCAAAGGGAAAGGAGCAGTTTCCCTGGAAGGCTGAGAAACAAGGTTTCTGGGAGGCTCTGGGAATGGGGTAGGAGAGATGGCAGAAGAGGGTCTGAGCTGAGCTGGCAGTTTCCAGAGGTAGGATGCTAACCCAGCCGTTTCATATTTGAGCTTTAGCTCCTCACTTCGGCACACATGAAGTGCCCCAGTGCAGAGGTTTTTCTCATTCTCCAGGTCTGCCCTCATCACCGTGTGCCCATTTGAGCTTGGACTGGAATGCAAGAATTGTACAGTCGGGAAACGGAGAGCTACCCAGCAGCCCTCCTCCTGCTCTGGCTGGCCCTCCTCGAGGCAGGCAGCCCGAGGCTCCCCTAGCTGGGGCTTGACAAATTCATCCCTTGCTGTTCAGCTTCTGCTTATCGCCTCTTGTTTGGGGAGGGGAGCCCATAAGCCTTCTTTTCTGGTGCCTTCTGACGACTCCTGCTGCAAGCTCTCAAGGGCTATCTCTGGCACGGGAGAAGTCAGAAGTGTGGGAGCAGCCCCCAAACAATGGGCGATGGGAGCTGGTGGGTCGGTACCCCGGCTCCCTTGCCCCTATGTTGGGGGGTCTCAGAGTCTATGCAGCCTCCCAGAGGTCCCGGCGGCCACGGGGCCACCTGCTTCATTGCACGCCTTTTGTTGTCTCCTTTCCCTTCCCTGTCTCACGTCCCCTACCAGTGTCTCCCAGGATTACCTCCCAGATAAATGCTTTACACTCAAATCTTTGCTTTCCAGTCTGCTTTGCAGGGAGCACAAGCTAAGACCGGGCTCCCAAACCTCTTCTTTGAGGTGTAATGGCAGCCCTGGGCAGAGCTGAGGACAACCGAGGAGGCGCCTGCTGTCAGCCTCCCGAGGCCGGCCAGAAAGCGAGGCACGTACAGTGGAGCAGAGCTCGGGAGTGCCTTTCCCCCAGAACGCTTCTACCCTCCTCCCATCCTGCCCCCGCCATGGCCGGGTCCTGACCTCCGACCCCTGGTAGAGTGCCCAGGCCTGTCCTGGTCACACGCTGGATTAACCTGCAAGCCCACTAACCGTGCTTCAGCGCCCGCTCTGCCCCCCGCCACCTTCCGCCTTGAAAGGGGCTCTCGAGGCACCCTGCTTGGGGCTGGTTTTCCCACTTGGTCCGGAGGAGGCCCACACCTGTCCTGGCCCTGAGCCCTCCTGGTTCCCAGCCCAGTGTGGCCCCGGAGTAGCCCCGGAGTCTTTATGTTGAACAAGAGCAAAGCTGGGCACCACGATAACCAGAGGCCGCCACCCCCGCCTGCCACGAACTCGGAAGACTGAGGGCCACACCCGGCCCAGGTGCCCCCGTCCCCCAGCCGGAGCAGAGCCAGCTTTGAGGTTCTGAAGAGGAGAGCCCCCTACCCAAATCCACAAGCTGACGGGCGGGTGCCCCCTAACCCCAGGCCCCAGCACATTCCTCTGCAGACCGGCTTGCTGCAGGTGCCACCCCAGGCCTACTGCATCAGAACCTGCGTTTGACAAGATGCCCGTGTGAAGTTTGAGAAACGCTGGCCTAGAGGAGGTTTCCGGGAGGGGCTTTATTGTAATTTCTACGGCTGCCTCCCCATCAATACGATCCTTATTTTGTCCTTAAATCCCCTAGCCCCCAAGCTCTGCTCGTTCACTCTAGGTGCCGAGTCAGTGTTTGCTGAAAAAATGAAAGAAAGGGGGTCAGAAGCCAGCTCGCGGAGGGCCACAGCCATGTCCACGTCTGTTCTCAGCATGGTCGGGCACAGGCGGCTCCGAGGCACGTGAGGGCAATGAGGCAGCCGCCCCTGCCCGCACTGTGCTAAGACGCATGCCTGGGGGCGCATGGTCCCCACGGCCACTGCCCCAGTCTCCCCCACACCGCTGCCTGCTCTGCCCCTGACAGCAGGTAGAATTCAGACTCTTCTCTTTGTTGATCTCAACCTCAGCCACAGGTAGAACTCACGTAGCCAATTCCTGGCCAGCTTGGGCTCCGGCCTTTAGGGAACCCTCACGGGGGCACTGCCCAAAGGATGCCACACGGGTCTCCTGGAGGCTGGTTAACTGGTCTCCCAGGGGCATGAAGGTGGGTTTGGGGCTCAAGATGGCTGATAGAGCCCTCCTATTTCTCTCTCCTCCCTCCCCGAATCCAATTGAATTGAGAAAGGAAATAGTTTGAAAATTCCAGAGCAGCACAGGAAAGCCGAGAGGTGGCAAACTAGAAAGGGAATATGGGTAAGATATGAAGATCAGGCCACAGATGGACGATGGCACTCACAGACCGAGGGACCCATAGCCCCTGCAGGTGGGAAAAAAGGAGCTAAAAAACCATGCACTTTCCTAGGAAAGGAAGAGCCCCCCCCCCAGCAAAGGGCTGGGGGATTGGAGGACCAGGCCAAGGGCATTTGGATAATTAACAGAAGGGGTATCAGCAGATCAGCTGTGCCAAGCACCCCTTAGCCCAACTCCAATCTCTGTCCACAGGTTAAAGGCCCAAGCACAGCTAAATGGGGCAAAACTGGGTGCTGGGGCCAGAGTAAAAGGGCAGCACCCCCGGAACTTAAGGGAAGTGGAGCCCGTCACGCAGAGAATCAGATCTATGCCCTCCAGCTGCCCCAGGCCTCTCCCACAACCACTACAGTCAGGGCTCTTGCAGTCAGAGCTGCCATCCCTGGCTGCGGCAACAAGAATTCCCGGCTGGCCTCAAGAAAGGCATTCCAGCAACCAGCTGAAATTGATCCTCACGATTCATCACCCCAAAATCAATACTTGTGACACTTTTGCAGTCACTCGTGGACATGTACAGAGCAGCGAAAAATCTGAGTTGCCCAACACACACATTCCCAGCTGAGGTCTGCCTTCTTGTTTCAGCTCTCATACTGTAAACAAGTGTCCTTTGCGTGGTACATTAAGTGCCATGTTTTTTGCATTTCTGTGCTTTTTGTTGGTGATTTTACTGCTTAAAATGGCCCCTAAGCGTAGTGCTGAAGCACTGTCCAATGCTCCTAAGGGAAGGAAGACTATAATGTACCTTACAGAGAAAACAAGTGCATTAGAGAAGCTTCATTTGGGCAGCATTATAGTGCCGCTGGGCATGAGTTCAATGCTAATCAGTCAAAAATATATATGAATGTTTTTTTTAAAAAACAGAAATCCACATAAAACAAGTTATGTGTTGATTGGTTGAAGAAAATGTTGTGACCAGAGGCTCTCAGGAGCATGTGTGTCTCCTGGGAGCAATGGTTCAGTTTTCGCTAATTCAGTGTTCACGGTGACTTTATAGATTATAACTACTGCTAATAATGAGTACAATCGCTGTATTTAGTCCTGACACCTTCATTTGCAAATATGAATAGACTACAAAGAAACACCAAAAATATAAGGAATAACGATAAACTGAAAGAGAGATGCCAAATTCAACAAACAGAGGAACCAGCTTAGGAGGTAAAAGAAGTAATGCAGTAAGAAAAAGAAAAAAATTAACTATAATTTATATTTTCAGAGAATTTTGAAAGGCTGTCTATTTTTTTTATTTAAATTTTTTAATTAAAAAAATTTTTTTTGAAAATTTGACTGACAGATTCTAAAACCATTAATTAATGGGTTGAATAATGAAATAGACACAGTGAACCAGAAGTTCATACCCAGGGAGTTTCCCAAAACACAGTACAGGGGGACAGATGTGGCTCAAATTGTTGGGCATCCGTCTCCCATATGGAGGGACCTGGGTTCGATCCCCGAAATCTCTCAGTAAAAATTAAAATAATATTAATAATAAAAAAACCAAACACAGTACAAAAGGACAAAGAGATGAAAAATATGAACAAAGAGTTAAAAGACCTGGAAATCAGATCCAAAGTTTACAACATGTAGCAGGAGTTTGAGAAAATATCAAACATATGGGTCAAAATAATAGGGAAAAAAAATAAGAGAAGAAAAACTCCCTAAGCTGAAGAAAGATTTAAGTCTTTAGACCAAAAGATCCCAACAACTGCTGATACACACCTGGTGAAATGTCTAAACTACAAGAATAGAGATGAGTTTCCCACCATAACTCTTTTTTAATTAGAGAAGTTGTGGGTCTACAGAACAACCATGCATAAAATACAGGATTCCCATACACCACCCTATTATTAACACCTTGCATTGGTGTAGCACATTTGTTACAACTGATGAAAGCACATTTTTATAAACATACTGTAACAATAGTCCATGGTTTAGCTTAGGGCTCACTGTTTGGTGCAGTTCCATGGATTTAAAAAATTTTTTATTTCAGTACTATATATACAACCTAAAATTTCCCCTTTTAACCACAGTCAAGTACACAATTCAGTGGTGTTAATTACATTCACAGTGTTGTGCTACCATCGCCACTATCCATTACCAAAACCTTTCCATCATCCCAAATAGAAACTCTGTACCTTTTAAGCCTTTACTCCCTATTCCCAACCCCACCTCATGCCCTGGTAACCTATACTCTAGATTCTGACTTTATGAGTTTGCCTATTCTAGTTATTTCATATCAGTGACATCCTATGATATCTGTCCCTTTGTGTCTGGCTTATTTCACTTGACGTGGTATCTTCAAGGTTCCTTGATGTTGAAGCATGTATCAGAACTTCATTCCTTTTCATGGCGGAAGACTATTCCATTGTGTGTATATACCGCATTTTGTTTATCCATTCATTGGTTGATGGACACTTGAGCTGCTTCCATCTGGCAATTGTGCATAATGATGCCACGAACTTCAGTGTGCAAAGACCTGTTCGAGTTCCTGCTTTCAATTCTTTCAAGTATATGCCTAGAATTGCTGGGTCATATGGTAATTCTATACTTAACTTTCTGAGGACCTGCCAAACTGTCTTCCACAGTGGCTGCACCATTTTATATTACCCCCAACAATGCATGAGTATTCCTATTTCTCCACATCCTCTCCAACACTTGTAATTTCTGGCTTTTAAAAATAGCAGCCATTCTAGTGGGTGTGAAATGGTATCTCATCATGGTTTTGATTTGCATTTCCCTAAATGGCTAATGATGTTGAGCATCTTTCCATGTGATGTGGGCTATCTGTCTATCTCCTTTGGATAAACAACTATTCAAATCCTTTGCCCATGTTTTAATTGGGTTGTTTATCTGTTTGTTGAGTTGAAGGATTTCTTTATGTATCTGGATATTAAACCTTTAAGGATATGTGGTTTCCATGTATTTTCTCCCATTGCATAGCTTGTCATTTTACTTTCATGATAAAAATCCTTTGAGGCACAAAGTTTCTAATTTTGATGAGTTCCACTTATCTATTTTTTCTTTTGTTGCTTGTGCTTTGGGTGTGAAGTCTAAGAGACCATTTCTTATCAGAAGGTCCTGAAGATGCTTCCCTACATTTATTCTAGGAGTTTGAAAGTTCTGGTTCTCATATTTAGGTCTTTGATCAATTTTGGGTTAATTTTTGTATATTGTGTGAGGTAGGGGTCCATGCTCTTTTTTTTTTTTTTTTGCAAATGGAGATCCAGTTTCCCCAGTACCATTTGTTAAAGAGACTATTCTTTTCCAATTGAATGGTCTTTGTTCCCTTGTCAAAAATCAATTGGCCATAGATGTGAAAGTTGATTTCTGAGCTCTCGATTCTGTTCCAGTGGTCCATACATCTGCCCTTGTGCCAGTACATGCTGTTTGATTACCGTGGCTTTATAATAAGTTTTAAGGTCAGGAAGTGTAAGTCCTCCAACTTCATTCTTCTTTTTCAAGATGGCTTTGGCTATTTGGGGCTCCTTACCCTTCCATATAAATTTGATGACTGGCTTTTCCACTTCTGCAAAAAAGGCTGTTGGCATTTTGATTGGGATTGCATTGAAGCTCTAAATTCCTTTGGGTAGAATGTGACATCTTAACAATATTTAGTCTTCCAAACCATGAACACAGAATGTTCTTCCATTTATTTAGGTCTTTTCTGATTTCTTTTAGCAATGTTTTATAGTTTTCTATGTACAAGTCCTTTACATCCTTGCTTAGATTTGTTCTTGGATATTTGATTCTTTTAGATGCTATTGTAAATGGATTTTTTTTATTGATTTCTTCTTCTGATTTTTCAGTACTAGCGTATAGAAATACTACTGATTTTTGGGGTGTTGATCTTATACCCTGTTACATTGCTGAATTCAGTTATTAGCTCTAGTAGTTTTGTTGTGGATTTTTTTTCAGGATTTTCTGTATGTAGGATCATGTCATCTTCAAATAGGAAAAGTTTTACTTCTTCTTTTCCAATTCAGATGCCTTTTATTTCTTTTTCTTGCCTGATTGCTCTGGCTTGAACTTCCAGTACAATGTTGAGTATTATTGATGACAGTGGGCATCCTTGACTTGTTCCTGATCTTAGAGGGAAAGCTTTCAGTCTTTCACCATTAAGTAGGATGATGGTCTTAAGTATGGGTTTTTCATATATGCCCTTTATCATGTTGAGGAAGTTTCCCCCTATTTCTAGTTTTCAAAGTGTCTTTATCAAGAAGAGGTGCTGGATTTTGTCAATTGCCTTTTCTGCATCAACTAATATGATCATGTATTTTTTTCCTCTTTCATTCTGTTAATGTGGTGTATTTCATTAATTGCTTTTCTTATGTTTAACCAACATTGCATCCCTGGGATAAATCCCACCTGATCATGGTGTATAATTCTTTTAATATGCTTCTGGATTAAGTTTGCTAGAATTTTGTTGCATCTATATTCATAAGAGATATTGGCCTGTAGTTTTCTTTTCTTGTGGTATCCTCCACCATGACTTTTGCAATATATAGTTAACCTTGGCCTTCATTCATTCACTCATTCATTACTCTGATCAGTTGATATTTATTGAGCACCTTGGCACTATGCCACTTTCTCTGGATGTAAAGGTGAATAGAACAGACAGACTCTGACCTCATAAAGCTTATTGTCTAGGGGCTGGGGGACAGACAAAACAAAACGAAAACAGGCAGCTACGACAGAGAGGGAAGCAGCAGAGCACAGGGGTTCAGAACAGGCTCTGGAGCCAGACTGTCCAGGTTTGCATCCAGCTCTACGTTTTACCAACCAAGTGATCTTGGGCCAGTGACTTAACCTCTCCATGCTTCGGTTTCCTTCTCTGTAGATGGGGATTATAATAATAGTCCCTGCCTTATAGGGTTATCAAGATTCACTGTGTTAATAAAAGTAACACACTTAGAACAGTGCTTGGTGCATAGTCAAAGTAAACACCATGTAAAGATTGATAAATGCCTGAAGATCATGGATAGGAATATAACAGAGGCGCCTGATCCCCTCAGTGGGTTGAGTGGGGCCTGAAGGGGAGAGCTTCCCCGAGAGGACTTAGCTGTAAGAAGGCTTCAGACTGCGCTCACGTCACACCCCCTCCCTCAGGAGACGGGCTTCCGCTGTTCACATTGCTCACAGAAGGTACGTCAGGCCTGCTGCCCGGGGCCCTCGGCTTGTCACACCCTGTCTGGGTGATGCTGACAAGGACAGCGCTGTCACCAGGGCCTGGAGGAGGCAGCACTTGCACTCTAGATGCTTCACATTTTATTAGATATTTTTGCTCACTCACAACCTGATTTCTTTTCAGCTCATCACACTTCCTTGGCCTCCAAGGCTGTGGGCCAGGGCCAATTTGTGAGCAGGGAGGGCTGGACAGATGAAGCAAGTGGGGTGTGGGGGCCTGGAACATCCTTTTGGAAGGGTGGTGAGGAGGTGGCTTGTGAGATGGGCTGGGTGGGGACAAGCCACGCAGATTCTCAGCAGGAAATGCCAAGAGGCAGGGTAGCTAAGGGAAGGGGACAGCGGGTGAGGGGCAGGGACCCTGGAGAGGGGGAGACTTTAGTCTTGATCCCAGGGAGTCCCCCAGGAGGATTAAAACTGGGTTGACTTGATGATGTTCTTCTCTTGAGGGGCTACATTTTCTTGACTTCTTTCTGCATCTGGAACAATGAATAATAATTTTTTTAAAAAGACAAATGTGCCTCTCAAGGAGGTTGTGCATGTGGTCTGGGGAACTGCAGCCCAGGTTGTGAGGCTCTGGGCCAGTCTAGGGCCAGGCAGCCCAGTCATGCATGGGATGACCTGAGGCCACCCCGGCAGCTCTCCCGAGGTGGCTCTGGTCACTCAGTTAATAATTGAGGGTCAGTGACTCTGCAGCCCTCTGGCTGCTCTCAAATGCCTGGCACGCCAGAACCTAGAGGCTGGGGGAGAGTTAGGCCCTGTGAGCCTCCAGAAGATGGAGGACAGGACAGCCCAGCCCCGGGGTTACTGTATTAGTCTGCCCAAGGGGTGCTGATGCAAAGTGCCAGAACTCTGTTGGCTTTTATAAAGGGTAAAGCTTACAGTTACAAGGCCCTAAAGAGTCCAACTCAAGGTTACTTCCTTACCAAACTCTGTTGCCACATGTTAAAGCAAGATGGGGGTGACATCTGTGAGGGTTCAGCCTTCCTCTTCCTCTGAAGGCTCCATGGGTCCAGCTCCTCCCGATCTCAGCTGTAGGCTGGCATAGGGCTCCTCTCTCTTCCCGGGGCTCGTGTTTTTCCGGGCTCAGCTGCTCTGCTCTCTTCACAAGGTGAGCCGTAAACTCTCAGGCGAGTGGCTCATCTCTCTTCCCACGCCTCTGCCGTGTCTATGGAGCTGTCTCTCTTCCCTGTGCATCTACTTCTGTGTTCTTGACTGAGCATCCGTTTATACAGCCCACCAAGGGGGCAGAGACTCAACCCTGCCGCCCTAATGATGTGGTCAAATCAAAGCCCTAATCTTGATTTAATCAAGTAAACATAAAGCCTTTGAATTTAAATCAATCAAATAGTATCATGCCCAGAACAGACCAGTTTACAAATGTAATCTCTCTTTTTGGAATTCATAATCTCAAACTGCCACAGGTACTCTGACTGCTCTGGGCTTTCTCTGTGGCCACTAGGGACCCCCAAACCCCATGATTTTGTCACCAGGGCCTGGGCTCTCTGTCTTCCCGATCAACAGCCCTTTCTCCCCCTTGGGGGATGCTCACCACCCCCCACCTCCTGTATGAAGGAGGCAGGGGAAGGCCCTTAGTTCCAGGGAGAAGAAGGGCCTCCAAGCTGGCAATGAGTTGGGGAGGGAGGTAAAGTGCTCTCTCATTATCTTCAGATCTGAGGCCAGGAAGCTCCCAAGTGAGCACAGATCTGGTCCACTCCCTCCATGGGCATCCTGAAAGGAGAGTCACCCTCTCCAAACACCCCATCCTGGAGGACAGCCTACCAGTGCCCTGTCATGCCTCAGTGAACAACACTTTCTCAACTCTGCCCTGGAAGGGCATTGACCGCCTCGCTCAGTGCCACCAGCTTCCCCTGACCTGAGGACACCCGCCAAGGAAGCAGCTACTCTAGGTGAAGGAGATGTCTACCCTCTGTCCGTCCCAAACGACAGGGCCCCTCTGGGTGCATCTTGGTACCGTGGGGAGGATTCCAGTGTCATGAACGCTGCAGCCGGAAGAGGCTCCAACGCAGCCAGCACCAGGCGCAGCAAAGGGCTGCATTCCTGCAGAGTGGGGACAGCGCTCTGCCCGGAAACACACTTTGAAAAGGCTTGGTGGGAACAAAACCTGAGCATCAGGGCTGGGAACCAGGGTCCACCAAGGAAGTTCACAGCACAGACCCTGGAGCCATTTCCTGGCTGAGTGAACTTCGGGTACTTAACTAACCTCACTGTGCCTGAGTTTACTCATCTATAAAATGGGGGTAATAGTACTGATGCTGGAGTTTATAAGAATCGAACGAGATAACATCAGTAAGGCATTGGCCACACAGAAAGTGCCATGTACATTCTTAATACATAAATTTATGTTCTGGACTTCCAAAATCTTCTTGGTCCAGGTGCAAGTGGCAGGAAAGCACAAGACAGTGTAACAAGATCATGTATTCCTGGCCCACAGGCCATTATTGTCTTGCCCGGGAGCAGTATTTTCCAAACGTGTCACCTCCCAGCCTTCCTGACTTTTGTCTTATCTTCAGGGACTTGTACTAATTTTTAATCCATGCTTTTCTTTCAGGCAACTGACTTTTAAATCTAAATAATTTCTCTCCTGTAGAATGTTGGTATCAACTACCATCGTGGGAAAACCAGAATCACTAGCCACAAATAGAAGGCAGCCGTAAAAATACATCCCGGGAAAACAAAACAAACCTGGTGAGATTTTGGCTGGCTTCCTTTGCCTGCTAAGGCCCTGACCGGGAGACCAGCTTTCTCTTTCTTTTTAAGGAAAGAATAAGATATTAGCAGGAGTTAGAAGACTCTCTCCCTCAACTAATCAAAGGGGCTGAAAGAGAATTGAAAAGGGAATACATTTCCAACAGTGATCGCCAATATTTCATGTGGCCTCTGACCCCACTAGAATCACCCCCGGCCACAGGGATGGGGCAGGACCCCCCAGACTGAGATGAGACGTATGTGAACTCGGCCTGTCAGCAAAGAGGAGTCAGCGTTTCTTGCGCGCGCTTTTCCGTGCGTTTCACCCCTTGCTGTGCCCAGGGCGTCCACTCCCCAGGGCTGCGGCCGGGAGGGGCCCTAGTCGGGTGCTCTGGGGCTGCAGGGGAGCAGGCCCTGGCGGCGCAGCCGGGACCCTACGCCCGCTGAAGTCGCCTCAGGTCCTCGGCCTGGAAGGACACACCCCCAGTGCGGGGACCCCCATCGCTCGCGGCACACGCTGCTGTGGCCCTCCCGGCGTGGCTTCCGCCCAGCCCGCGCCAGGGGCCCGGCGGAACCACCTAGGGCCTTCGAGAACAACACGGGCCGCGGGGCGCCTCGGGGACGGCGGTCCTGGCGGAGGGCGGGGCTGCGCCGCGCGTGCTCACCTGGGGCCAGGGGCGGGGCCGCCCGGCGCAGCTACGGCGCCTGCGCGGCGCGGCGTGGCGGCCAGGCTTGGCGCGGAGCGGCTCGGCCTGTGTCCCCGCCGCCTGCACGGCCAGCGCGTGGCCACGACGCGCGCCGGAGCACGCACACCTGGAGAGGGCGCAGGGGCGGAGCCGGACGGGCGCGGGCGCCGAGGCATGTGCCCGCAGCCGGCCAGGGCCGCGGTGCAGCCCCCGAAGGCCCCGGCACCGCGGACTGCGCGGAAAGGGAGGGGCGGCGCCCAGGCACGCCCAGGAGGGGGTGCAGGTGAAACTAGCAGCGAGCCTGAAAGGAAGGGCGCTGCTGTTGGGCCCCTTTGCATGGGGAACGCTTGATGCACAGTGGCCCATTTAAGCCTCACTCTGCACATGGGAAAACTGAGGCTCCCAGTGGGCAGAATCTTGCCGAGGTCACAGTCCATAAAGGGTGGAGCAAACCCAGGCGGTAGGATTCCAGGGTCCTTACTGAAGACCACCGTCTGCACGCTGAGCCGCTAGTGGTGGTCGCCCTGGAGAGTCCAAGTAGGGAGAGGACAGCGAGAGAACCTGGAGTTTGCAATTTATACACTTTATCTACTATTCGAACTCCCCGGCCCCCCCCCCAAAGCACATTTAATGGTCTTAGAAAACAAAACAAAACAAAAACAACCTCTGTCCCTAAGCTTCTGTTCCAGGCTCTGCCAGTCCTTCTGGGGCTCTGAGGACCAGGGCTTGGAGAATTGGCATCTTAACTATGGTGAGCCTTCTAATCCATGAACATTGTATTTCTCTCCACTTAGTTAGGTCGTGTTCTCTTTTTATTGCATTTTGTGGTTTTCAACATAAAGAACATGCATGTGTTCTGTTAGATTTATACCTAAGTGTTTTGCATTTCTGGAGTTATTATACATGATATATATATATATATATATATGGATATGGATATATATGTATATGTATTTTTTTTTTTTGCTAGGAAATTTTTTATTTTAAAATATTGAAAAAAAGAAAAAAGAACTTTTCCAGACAAAATTAATATGCATTATTTTAAACATTGTAGCCACATAAGCCATCATAGTTCTTCTTTTTAAGACATTTGCTTTGAAGTTAACAATAGGGTGGTATATGGGAATCCTGTATTTTATGCATGATTGTACAATATACCCAGAATTTCTTTAATAAAGAAAAAACAAACAAAAACATTTGCTTTGTTCCTAGTGGAACTCACAATTCTTTCCTTTCACATTTTCTCTTGGTTTAACTTAATCCAATTTTTTTTTTTTTTTTTTTTTTTTTTTACTGGGAGGTCCCAGGGATCGAACCCGGGTCCCTCCATATGGGAGACGGACGCCCAACCAGTTGAGCCACATCCGACCCCATCCAATTTTTAATTTAACTGCTGGCTTCCTCTACCATTTTTTAAAAATTTATTGAAGTATATCACTCATACATGAACATACATAAACAATAAATGTATAGCAATAGTTGTGACCTTACAAAACAAACATAACATCATACAGGGCTCTCATACCTCACTCTACCCTTGCATTGTTGTTAAACATTTTTAACTAATGACTAAAGAACATACTCAGAATATTACTACTAACCAAAGTATTTTTCCCAACCCACCCTATTATTATTATTTTTTTATATCATTTATACATGAACATAAACAAGTGTATAGTAAAAGTTATGAACTTACAAAACAAACATTCATAACATCATACAGGGGTCCCAAACATCAACCCTCCACCAACACCTTGCATTGTCATGAGACATTTGTTACAAGTTATGAAAGAATATTGTCAAATTCTTACTGCTAATTATAGTCCTTATCTTACATTTGGTGCATTTCCCCCCAACCCACCCTATTATTATTTTTTAAATATATATTTTTTGACAGAAGTTGTAAACTTAAAACAATCATGCACATGTGCAGAATTCCCAAACACCAATTCCCAAACACAATTTACCAACACACCACACTGTGGTGGATCATTTGTTACAGATTATGAGATAATATCCTCAGACTATTACCAGGTCCATAGCATATGGCACACATTTTCCATACTCTCCCATTATTAATGATATTTATTTTTTTAAGTTCAGTTTCCCATATTTTATTGCTAACATAGAGATATGAGTGACTTAAATGTCGAGCTTGTATCTGTGGTTTTGCTAAATTCATTTCTTAGTTTAAGTAGCCTTTTGTAGATTTCTTAAGGTTTTCTCTGTAGCCAATCATGTTGGCAGTAAATAGGGACAGTTTTATATCCTTCTTTTCAGTCTGGGTGCCTTTTAATTATTTTTCTTGTCTTATTGCACTGGCTAGAACCTTCAGTACAGTGTTGAACAGGAGTGGTGAGAGTGAGCATCCTTGTCTTGTTCCCTTCCTTCAGGGCAAAGCATTCAGTCCTTCACCATATGGTATAGTGTTAATTACAGTTTTTTTGTATATGTCCTTTATTAGGTTAAGCATGTTCTCTTCTGTTCTGAGTGTGCTGAGCCTTTTTTAAATTTTTTATCATGAATATTAAGTTTTGTTGACTGCTCGTTCTGCCCCTGTTGCTATCAGAGGGTGATATTTAAAGCCTGGTGCATGATTGCTGGGAGCCCCAGGGGTTGGTGGGATGACAGTCCCTCCCTCCTGGCACAGGCCACCCAGAATCCCCGGCTGAAGGACCAGCAGCAGGAGAGGCAACACATAGTGGGGCTGTGGTCCAGGTCCTGTCCTGAGCAGTGGGCTTTGTCGGAGACACTGTGGTCCTCCATGTGCAGTACCAGAGGAGGGAAAGTGGGTGCTGAGGATTTAGGGAGCAGCAGGGGTTCATGGGGCTCTCTTGGTCCCAGGGTCACACCCATGTTGTGGTGCATCCTAGTCCACCAGGTCTCCTTCGATCCTCATCCCTGGGAGGGAGCACAGCACTTGGGACTAGTTCTCTACTCATTCCTTCCTCCATTCGTTTAGCAAACATTTGCTGAGTGCTTATTGGGTATGACCTGCCCTGGGGATACACTGCACAGCCCTAGCCTCAGCAGCCTTCATTCCAGGGGAGGAAGAAGAGAGAAAGCAAACAATAAATATGCAAATATAGAATCGAGTGCAGAGGTTGATAAAGCAGAAGGGGAGCAAGAGGGATGCGAGGGTGGATTTCTTTAAGGGAAGACCTCTCTGAAGAGGTGACATTTGAGCAGATGAGTGATATAGGGAGTGAGCCATTTGGGAATTGGGGGAAGAGAAATCCAGGCAGAGGAGACAGCAGGTGCAAAGGCCCTGAGGCAGGAGCATGGTGGTGTGTTTGAGGAACGATGATGAGGATAGTGGGGGAGATGAGTGAAGGAGAGTACAGTGCAAACTGAGCTCAGAGACGTGCCAGGTGCTCTATCTAGCAGAAGTGGATCTGGAAAAGGTGGAATTTCCCAGCGGCCCTCTCTCCTTACCCTTTGGGCTTCTTGAACTCCCTTCACCACTCTAAATTTAAATAGTTGTATTAAGCAAATATAATGTATGGACCTTGTCTGGATCCTGATTCACACCAGTCAATGGTTAAAAAGACATTTCTGAGATAATTGGAGAAATTTTAATTTGTGCTGGGTATTACATGATGCTCAAAATCATGGTGAATTGTTTCAGGTGTGATAATGGCACTGTGGGTGTGTAAAGAAAATGTTCGTATTTTTAGAGATGTATCCGGAAGTGTCTAGGGGTGAAATAAGAAAAGACATTTTTTTCTACCTTGCACAGTCAGAATGACTGTGTGGCAGAGGTCAGGTTTATTACCAGGCTGCTGGAATCAGAGCCGCTCACCCAGGTTGGTGAAGTATGCAGACTGGCCGCACACCCCTCGCCGGCCTTCCTGGAGTCTCTAGGAAAGCTCTTGGGTCCTTGCAGGTGATTAGTCGATGGGATTCTGCAGCTTCTTGAGCACCGGCGGAAACCCAGCGCTGTAACGTGGCCAGTTTAGAGTCAAAAGGAAAGAGCCCTTGGCTGGGATTGTGTATTAGACCCTGCGGGCTGTGCCATTCTCCCGACGGCCAGCGAACATTGATTACTTATGTTAACTACTGTTCCAGCGACATGAAACTCCTTTGGGAATTCTACAAGAATCTGCAATATATAGACACTTGAGAATGCTGCTTGCCTTGTCTGCTTTGGACTGTAGTTTTGCTGGGTCCTGATGGCCTCTGCCTCCCCAGTCTTCGGCAGTCGTTAGGCGAAGGGGTTGTATTTATTGTTTTTTGTCTCGTAACCGGTAGAGTAAATGGTACAGCTTGACCAAACCCCACTGTTGAGTAGTCCGACTTTCTTCTCTCAGAGAATCCAGTTGCAGGAAGCCCAGCGTGCAGAGCACAGAGAAGCCACCAAAGAACATTTCAGGTCACCTATGGGAACTGTCAGGGCACATGACACCCATCACCACCTCCAGGGGAGGGGTCCCGGGGCATCAGGTCTGCATCGAGTCATCGGCCCCCTCCGATACCGCTGTCGGGGTCGCCAAAAAAGACGCAGCTCACCCAGGGACTGGGTGGAATGATGTTTACTCACCAAGAGAAGAGGCCGAGCAAGATCGCCTTCACTAGTGGGCATCGGTCCCCCTTGGCCAGGGGGTCTCGATCTGCAGCCGAGGCAGGGAGGGGGTCTGTGCACACCCCTCTTGTGCCGCAGTGGAGGACACTGCTGCCTCCCCGCCAGGAATGGCGGCCAGGGTGGGCCAGAGCCATCAAGTGCACAGGCCTAGCCAAGCTGTCTCCAGCGGACGGACATGCTCGTGTGCTGGGGCCAAAGGGAAGGAACGCGGGGGCGGGCCCAGAGAAGGGCATCAGCCCCCGTTTACCACCCACCCTAGCTGCCAGGCTAGCACAGCCGGTCCCAGGCACAGGGCATATTTGTGGGTCACCAGGAGAGGCAGCAGCAAGTAGTGTTTTGAATGAAATGGGAAAAAAAACCAAAAAACCCTATATGGTAAAAGTATGACAAGGCGTATTAAAATTGTATGAAACTAAATACACACACAGGTAGACCCACACCAGTGAGTACACTGTCCTGGTTGTGATTCTGTGTTACGGGTTTGCAAAATGTTGCCAAGGGGGGAAACTGGGCCAAGAGTCGAGGAGGGCTCTTGGTATTTCTCACACCGCGTGTGACTCTACGACGATCTCAGTAAGAAATTCAATTAAAGATGCTACCAGAGGTCAAGGTTTCCAAAGTGTGTTCTTTAAAAATACTTTGAGGGAAGCGGCTGTGGCTCAATCAGTGGGGCTCCCGTTTACCACGTGGGAGGCCCTGGGTTCGGTTCCCGGGGCCTCCTGGTGAAGGCAGGCCCGCCCGCGCGGCGTGGTTGGCTGACCCAGCGAGCACAAGCAGCAAGGGGGGGATAAATGAATAAATAAATAAAATCTTTAAAATATATATATATATTAAAAAAAAAATTAAAAAAATAAAAAATAAAAAAAATAAAAATACTTTGAGAACTCTGCATCCAAACTCAGCGGGTTACACATTCTTCTCAAGTGCCCATGGATCTTTCTCCAGGATAGACCACATGTTAGGGCACAATTCAGCTCTCAATAAATATAAAAAGATTGAAATTACAAAAACACTTTTAAGTTGTATTTTTTTTTTTTTTTTTTTTTTTTTTTACCGGGAGGTCCTGGGGATCGAACACAGGTCCCTCCCTATGGGAGACGGATGCCCAACCAGTTGAGCCACATCCGCCCCCCTTAAGTTGTATTTTTAATGTGCCTGTCACTGTCGCTGTGGTTCTAAGTCCTTCCTCCTCAAGGGCTTTGAGGACCAGCCTGGGAACCTCACTGTAGTGGATGCCGGGGTGCCCACCTGGCCCCCTTAGGTCCCAGAACCTCCTTCCTCAGCCGCTCACCGCCCACTTCCGAGTCCTTCTGGAACTGTCCCTGGCTGAAGAGAGCCTCCTCACCCAAGGCTCCTGCCCTCCCAGGGCTGATGCGGGGTGCGAAGGCTCGGCACCCCGGCCTTGATGCCGAAGGGCCACCCCTGCTCCAGAGCTCCCTGTCGGATGGGCTGAGGCCTCTGTTGCGACCTCATCCCAGTTCAACATCCCCCACTTCCTGCTTCCTGCACTTCCTCCTGGGTGTCCTCCCCAGTAACCCTCCTGCCTCCAGGCCTTTCCCGGGGATTCCAGCCTAAGACAGCAGCAGTGATCTTCTTTGGCCCTATCAACAGAGCAGCTGGAAAAAAACTGTGGGAGTTGCAAAAGGCTACATCTGCAAAAACTTAGAAAACCCGTTAGCCTTAATGGGCTGCTATCTTTGTTCAGGCATTGTCTTATTTTTCTTTAGCTTTCTAAGTTTCAAGGTTAATGTGTTTGTCAGCCAAAGGTGTGCTGATGCAAAGTACCAGAAATCTGTTAGCTTTTATAAAAGGTATTTATTTGGGGTAGAAGCTTAGAGTCACCAGGCCCTAAAGAGTCCAACTCAAGGTACCATAAGAGGTACTTCCTCACCCAAAGTCATTTGTCACATGTTGGAGCAAGATGGCGGGTGACATCTGCGAGAGTTCAGCCTTCCTTCTTCCTCTTAAGGCTCTGTGGTCCCAGCTTCTTCCAATTTCAGCTCTAGGGTGGCATAAGGCTCGTTTCTTTCTGGGCTCAGCTGCTCTTGTCTCTTCCCAAGGTCAGCTGTAGACCATCAGGCTCATCTCTCTTCCTGGGGTTTCTGCCGGCTGATGAGCGGCCTCTCTTCCTCTGTGTTCTTTCTGTGTGTGTTCACCTGCCAAGGGGGCGGGGACTCAATGCCCTACTGACATGGCCGAATCAAAGCCCTAATCTTAATTTAATCAAGTAAATGTAAAGCCTTTGAATTTAACACAATCAAAGGGTATCACACCCAGAGAAACAGACCAGTTTACAAACATAATATCTCATTTTGGAATTCATAAATAATATCAAATTGCCACAGTTAATTTGATATTTTTCTTAGTTTTATCCAAAATAAGTCTATCTAGTCACCAAAAAAGTCATGGTCCTGTGTGAGGTGTGTTACATTAGTCTTCGAATCAGGGCTGAGTTTTATCAGATGCATCGTTTGTAAGGATTCAGTATTGTTTGTCGGATGGGTGGGTGGTTGGGTGAAGAAAGAGTCCCATCACTGAGCAGCGGAGTTCATGGGACACACCAGGACGCCCCCACGATATTCCACAGAATATCACCCACAAAGGCACTGCCTCTGGGAGCCAGCCCGCCCGTCACCCCGCCTTCCACAGATTTGTCTTTGTGGGTGTGTGTCCTTGGGAAAAAAAACTGTAGCTCCTGGCCCCTTCCACTAACAATATTTCTTGGAACTCGTTTCCTAGGAGTACATATAGAGCTTCCGGATTCTTCCTTAAATCCGGGGAGGACCCACTGTCTGGCTGCATCATAATTTATTTCGGCTCCGAGGCCATGTGCTTTTCAGCCCTGATAGCCGTTGCTGCTGGGTCTCCCGCTGTGGACCTCAACCCACCGCACAGGAACCCCGGGCCCAGCCGTCTCCTGCCGCGCCTCTCTCACGATGCGCGGGCATCTTTTTACCTGTGTGACAGCCACGTGTAGTTTATTTCTGTGAATCTCTTTTTCCCATCCTCCCCTCCTCCCCCCCTTAAAGCTGTGGATTGTTTTCCTGTTGATCTGTAGAAGCTCTTTATATTCTGGGATAATCAGCCTTGTCTGTCACACGATTTACAAGCGTTCTCTCCTGTTGGTCACTCTCAGCCAGCACATCTCACCTCTGCTAAAGACTGCACCCTCTGCTCTCTCTTAAAAACAAACAAAAATCCCA
This sequence comes from Tolypeutes matacus, assembly GCA_026826555.1. Classification (NCBI taxonomy): domain Eukaryota; kingdom Metazoa; phylum Chordata; class Mammalia; order Cingulata; family Chlamyphoridae; genus Tolypeutes; species Tolypeutes matacus. The sequence continues at coordinate 3,997,604 of JAKSZT010053990.1, read as the reverse complement.
CGCCGTCTCGCACGGCTCTTTGCACTCAGTAGATGATCAATCAGTGCTTGCAGATTAGATAATGGTATGAAATTTTTTACTTGTCTTCTCCATAAGTAAAGATTTTAAAGTATTATCTCCACCATTATTATGTTTAGATATTGATTTTATTATCATTTCCTTATTTATTTATTTATAATAAATACATTGATTTCTAGATGGTTGTGGGTTGAAGGCCCCTTCGAGCTGTAACCCCTGGCCCTGGGAATGTGGACTGATTTGGAAATAGGGTCTTTGAAGATGGGATTATTTAAGATAAGGCCAAATTGGGTCAGGATTGGGCCCTAATCCAATAGGAGAAGGGGAAATTTGGACGCCCAGAGCCAGGCACCAGGGAGGCCACGTGAAGATGGGGGAGGCAGAGTGGAGTGATGCGACTCCACCAAGGACAGCGGCAAGTGCCCGAGGGCAGGAGACACGAGGACCCGCCCCTCCGGGTTTCAAGGCCAGCTCGGCCCTGCTGACACCTTCATTTCAGACTTGGAGCCTCCAGACCTGGGAGACAAGAAATCTCTTTTTGAGCCACAAAGTTTGTGGTACTTGGTTACTGCAGTTCTAGAAAACCAAGATATATCCTTATACTCCTCTTCTAATATAGTAGATATAATATAAAATGTTATATTTTAATATAATAAATTATATTAAATTTCAAGAAATGGAAAGTCAAGTGCATGAGCTAAAACTAAATCAGTGGGAGTTCTGACATTTCTCCCCACACCCCAAGGGATTGTCTGAATCCTCCCTCAGGACGCACACACTGGATCAAAGGCGCACGGACACACCTGACCAACCCTGAACTTCAGCTCAAGAGCACTGTGAATTGGCTGGGTCTCCTCGCTTGCCTCCCCCGTTCTAATGCTCCTTCCCTGGAACCTTCCAGTGCTGCCCAGAGACGGGGAGCAGCAGGAGATGCAGTCTGGGGCACAGTCCCCCAGGCCCTCCTGCAGTGATGGGTGAGGACAGTCACCCGGTCTGCAATCCGCTCCACCGCTGTCCAGAAGCCCACAGGCGGCGTTAAGGAGAGGTGGGCAGAGAAACTGAGGGACAGCCCCAAGGCCAGGACTCAGGGCGTGGCACCTGCAACTTACAGAGAGGCCCCAGTCATTAGCGAGCGGCCACAGCCACTCCTGCCAGGATGCCAGTGAGCAGTAGCTGAGCAACCACGGGGACCCCCTCAGTACCAGCCTTCACCCAAACACAGTCACGGGAATGGACTTCCTGCGAGTGATGAGCAGAGAGCAAGCCAGCAGCTTGGCACGAGACACAGGTCCCTGTCGGACATCTGGCTGCTTGCAAGGCATCTGCCAGCTGCCCACTCAGGGGCAGGGTCTGTGGCAACCACAGACCAGGTCCCACTGAGAATAGGGGCCGTTTCTACCATTTTCCATGTCGGACACTGATCAGGTAACTTGACAGCCTGACAGGTGTGGGGGGGCCTCTCACCTCATCGCAGAGGTGGTGGAGACAGTCCTCAGCCATACACCCAACCGTCCCCATGGGGCTCCGTGGCCAGCTCTCCCACGTCAAGGGCTGACTCATTTGAGACTAAAAGCCGCTACTCTGGGTCTGGAAACTGATGATATTTCTTTGGCATTTGCTGTGAGTCCAGGGGCACAAGAGCCTCAGGAGGGCATTAAGACCATTCCCTGGGCCCAAATCAAGGTGTCGGCAGCACCTGGCTCCCTCTGGAGGCCCCAGGGAGACCCTGTTTCCACTCCTTTCCCAGCTCCTACAGTTGCATTCCTTGGCTGCAACCCCTTCCCCCGTCTTCAAAGCCAGCAGCTAAGCGTCTGGCTTCAGCCATCACATGGCCTTCTTCTCCTGTCACCAGGTGTCCCTTGGCCTCCTCTTCCAAGGACACTCGTGATTACAGGGGGGTCTGTCTGGATAATCCATGAGAATCGCCCTGTCTCAAGACCCTTCACTTCACACCTGCAAGGTCCCTTCTGCTTGATAAGGTAGCATATTCACAGGTTCTAGGGATTTGGACCTGGATATTCTGGGGGGTTCACTATTCCACCGGCCACAGCAGACAAATGCTCCCGAGAGCTGGGTGGCCAGGGGGTGCCAGGCCTGTTTCTCTTGGAGGCTGCAAGGCACAGGGGCTGGGACGCTTCAGCAACCCACAGGCCACTGCAGACTGGCCCGATGGCCTCCGAATCCAAAATAAGTCTCCACCATGTGAGAGCCCGGCCTGGACAGGCTCCCAGGAGAGGCAGGTGCTCAGCTAACAGCAGGTGCTCGATGGACAGACCCAGGTGACAACCTGAGGGCTGGAAACATCAGCTGCACAGTCTAAGGCCATCAGGATCAGCAGTTCCCCGGGTACAGCTGGTTCCAGAATAAAGTCCAACCTATTGATTAAAGCTTAACTTTCAGAGTAAGATATAAACAGAAACGAGGGAAGCGATCATTTCCAAAAAATGAGGGACAGGGCTCGAAAGTGTAGTCATTCTCCAAGCACACCGTAGGGGGTGTCCACACAGCCTCTGGCAACCAGGAAATCCTGGGATGGCTAGGCCGACATTTCAGCATCTGGGCGGCATCTCCAGACAGTTCTTTGACCACGACAGCATCGTGCCCCCTCTTCAGTCACAAGTCCTGACTCTGGGTGCAGAAGAGAGTCGTAGGGGCCTCTTCTGTGTCCCCAGAAGCTCCCTGGGCTCCCGAGAGGGGCACAGCCGTAGCTGTCCTTCTCAGCTGCTGCTTATGCCGTCAGCCCCTGGCCAGGACCAGGCAGTCAGGAGCACTGTGGGGAGGGGGCCGTGGGGGCATGGGGGAGCACCCAGAACCTCACCCCAAGACCTGGTGCTAGCTAAGCCTGGAGGGAGAGTGATGCTGGGCAACATGTCTGTGTTTGGGAGACCCAGGGAGACCTGGTCAGCAACTGTGCAGGCAACCAGTGAGGAATTAGGGAGGGTAAGGGGGAGGGGGAGGAGAGGGGAGGAGGAGGGGGAGGAGGGGGAGGAGGGGGAGGAGGGGGAGGAGGGAAGGGAAGGGAGGAAGGAAGGAAGGGAGGGAGAGAGGGAGGAAGGGAAGGAGGAAAGAGAGAAGAGAAGAGAACACAAAACCAAACCAAACCCAAAAGACCACAAAATTGAATAATAATAATAAAATAAAATAAAGGAAACAAAAGGAAATGAAACAAGGGTTGGGTACTCACCCAGCGGGGAGAGCTTCTGCCAGTGAGACGCCGTTCAAGGCCACCCTCTAGGCTCTCCCTCTACCCCTGGGAGGAAAGAAGGGTTGTGGGTACAGTTCCCAGGCCACAACCTCAAGTGAGGCAGACAGAGAACCTGCTCTGCTTGTTTGAGTGTTTCTCTAGTTAATTTCCATTTCCGTTTTGAGCCCCTAGTCCCCCTGGCATCTGCCCAGGCTTTCCACGGGTTTGGGGGCTTGTTCAGTGTCGCGGGGCTGCGGGAGGGGACAAGGGGCTGGGGACCCGGGTCTGGAGCTCACATGGTCCCCTCGCGGGCACCTGCTGCCACGCCCCATCGATCTGCGCATCTGCCAGGCAGGAGGTGCCAGCGTCGTCCCTGCCACCGCCTGTGGGTCCAGCTGAAGCGATGTCGTGGTGTTCCCGAGCTTAGCTTTTGAGCAGAGAAAAGACTTTTCAGAAATACTTTGGTTTTTCAAGTTGGTTTGGAAGCACTAAATCTCCCTTGAGCTTTGAAATGCAACTTATAAGCGCTATTCTATGAATAGATCTGGCAAATTTTAACAATCACTTTTAACGAGAACTTTGATTAATGTTGGTGCCATTACCTACTTAGTTAATTAAACTCCTTCAAACATTTCAGTCTGCAAAGTTTATTAATATTCAGTTTTCTAAGTTTTTCAATTATCTGACTAACCAATCTTCCCAAGTCCTTAAGTGATTCTTGTAAATCAAATACATTAAACGTACAATTATGGTGATTTTTAAATATTCAAGAACTGTTTACCAACCTGGTAAGATTTCAACTTACAATCACAGGTTAAACTCAATCACTCACGAGCACATTTTAAATTAGAACCACAAACCTGATGCTAAAAATGCTCTTAAACCTTACAAGTTCTTAAAATGACGAATATATGAAGTATATTTCTGAACGTAACACAAAAATATAAACAATATAGTTTCATTTACTTCATCATCGCTCTACTTATTCTAAATTTCCCTGGGGTTAAAACTATTTCCCAACCAAGGAAACAATTATATCATCCCAAGCAATTTTGGGGTTTCCTTCTCAAGCACATTCCTTCTCAGTTATTTTTAAATAACTGAAGAAAGCCCTGGCTGAGGCGGATCAGCTCCTTGGCTGTGAAGGAGCTCTGTCACTTAAAACGAGCTGGTGATGGAAGCCACAGCCCTGGTTTAACTCGTGTATTATCCATTTCTTTTCAACTAATGGATACCTTCAACCCCCACTAAGATGGGAGTTGACTGATTTCCCTTCTTTACTGGGCTCTGCAACTCTTGGGCACTAAGATGCTTAAATGTCTTCCAATTGGGTTGTGCCTACCTCCAGGCTTTGTCAGACCCTGGGGTCACAGTTCTAAGATCATATATCCACTCCCCCCCCCCCCAAGGCCAGGTCATCTGAGGTGGGGCAGCTGGACGCTTTTCCCAGGTGCTGGGATCCCAACCACTCCTCCATGTTTTCCTTCTCCTGAGGGTCTCTCTTATGGGGAAAGCATTGGGGTCCATCACCCCATTACTTCCTTCCCATTCTCCTTGTCCCCCAGCCCAGGGAATCTGCTTTGGGGGGTTGGGAAGGCTTTTTCCCACTCATCCAGTTTTTTCTCATCTCTTTCTATACTTTGTGTCCTTCTCCCTCCCTGCTCCTAGATCCCCTCCTCGGGTCCCCATCCCAAGCATCACAGTCTACAACCACACTCCTTCCCTGAGACAATCAACACACAACATTCCAGCTTCTGCCTGACCAGGAACATGTGGGGGACAAAGGAGGAGAAAGGGCAGGAAAGAATGAGGAAAATTAGTTTAATGTTCCAAAATATTTTCTTACCCCATAAGAAACGCACTCTTCAAAGAGAAGACTGTGGAATTTCACTCCCCCATTTCTTTCTTTTCTTATTGAAAGGCAATTCAGATAAAGTGTTTGGTGTACCGTTCATTGACTGTTTACACCCAGATGAAGATATGGAATATTTGTAGCCCTCTGAAGGCTTCCTTGTATTCCCTCTGGTCTGTATACTCCTCCCCCCAAAAGGGTCCCCATTATTTTGACTTCTCATGCTACATCAGTTCTGCCTGTTTCTGTACTTCATATACATGGAATCATATACCTGTGTGTCTGGCTTCCTTCTCTCAACATTGTGTGGGTCCATTCAACCATCTTGTGTGGAGTTCTAGTCATTCCATCGTACGAAAAATCCGCTCTTCGTTCATCCATTCTACTGATGAGGGGCATTTGAGTTGTTTCCATTTGGGGGCTTTCTTGACAAAGATGATCTGAATGTTCGTGTCCATGTTTTTGGGGGACTGTGTGCTCGTTTCTGCTGGGCAGACACCCGGGAGCAGAATTGCTGGGTCAGAGGGGGAGCAGGGGTGGAGCTTTGGTCGATGTCGCCAAACATCTTTCCAAAGCGTGTGCCACCAGTGCCCACTTCTCGAGAGTGAAAGCCCTAAGCAGAGAGGGCTCAGTTTCCCTTACATCGGTGCCCTACTGCAGCTGACACCACTGATCAAAATAAATCCCACATGTATTAAATAAAGAATAGGGAAAAATAAACTGTAAAAATCTAGAAGCAAACAAAGCTAAATATAAATGTAAGTGATAAATACAGATAAAGCCTGAATCATAAGCAGACTATAATGGGGGTGTAGTAGGCACATGCCCCCCCATCACAGTGGGTCTTCACCCCACATTAATATGACCATCACCCCCTACAAGAATTAACATGCTCCTCCCAAAGAACTGAACAATTTCCCAAAGCTCTGGGCACGGGAAATAATTTAATTGTTTGAAACATACCTACAGCATAAACCTAGGTTCTTTGCTTTAAACAGCCACCTTGGGGATGGGAAAAAAAGCCTGGGGCTCATGGAAGTGGGGCATTGGAACCAAGACACCCCACACACACACACACACACAAGTCTGGGACTCTTGAATGGGCCTTTGTGAAGGGTGGGCCAGAAAAATCCCACCTGCAGCAAAGAGGCCAGATGGCGTGGCCAAGTCTCAGCATGACCAGTTGGGTAAGACCTGTCTTTGTCACAGGAGGAGGGGGATCCCTCACAAAAGAACAGCAGGCTTGTGCTGATATGCCCTGGGAGATTATGTCCAAGAGTGGACGGAGTATGGGGGTCAGATTGAGGGACAGAGTATATGGCTGGATGGGGGAGAATTTACTGCTTTGGAGACATCCTCCCATGACTTGGGATTCTATATTTCAACAACGACACCTTGAGCTGTCCCTAATCCTCTGCTGGGTTGGCAATTTGAGGCTTGGCAACAACAAGGGCCTGCAGTAAATGAAGTGGAAATGCCAGCATTGCCTTGGCAAATTATTAAGGAAAGGGCCAAATGGCTCAGAAGGTGCACATGCTGGAATGAATTTATTATGGAAGACTAGAGAACCTGCCCACTGACTGTGTTCCCAGGGAGAGCCCAGGGGACCCTCTGTTCACAGCCTATGAGAAAAGCACCAGGAGAGGAAGCACCAGCATCATCAACAAGCCCAGTGTGGCCATCAACTGTAGGACACAGTGGACAGTCTGCTCTGGACCTGGGCTCTTTAGCATCAATGGTGATGATGGGATTCCAGAAAAGCAGAGGCCAAGTAGCAGCACTTAACTGTCGGGCAAGGTGATGTAATTACCACAGTGGGCAGCAAGGCTGGAAAGGGATCAAAGAGGCTTGACATGCAGGACTCTATAATAATGAGTGAGAGGCCATGGTCTTCCAGTGGTAGGTGGGCAGCCAGTGGGGTAATGACTGATGTAGCCAATTGGGTAAGGAAAATTCATGGTCTCCCACCCAATTGCCATATCCAGAGCCCACGGATTGAAGGGAAGAAAGGCCCTCTTGAGGATGGACCCCGAAAGTACCTGCAGTACAGAAGCAATTCTTCCAGTCCTTTCCCCAAAGGGACCTACAGTCATTCATCAAAATAACTTTTACAATAGGGAAGAGGAATATCCACATCTTTCAAGGCTGCTGGATACAGGATCTGAGCTGACACTGATCATGACCTCCCTGCTCGAGTGGGGGCTGTGGAAGCCAAGTGGTAAATGAAGTTCTGGACCAAGTCCTTCTTACAGGGGCCCAGTGGGTCTGTAGAAGCAGCCTGTGGTCATTTCTTCAGGCCCTGAGTGAGTGGTTAGGATGGGAAATCAGAAGCTGTACTAAATCTGAGTCTAATGGCAGAGATTAGTGCCACCTTTAATCACGTAAAGGATGCAGGGAAAGTGGTCCCTATCATATCCCTGCTTAATTCACCAGTATGACCCTTGCAAACACCACTTGAATCGTAGCAGCTAATGATGGACTACTGTAAACCGAACTCAGTGGTAGCCCCAGGTGTTGCTGCTGTGCCGTATGCTGTGTCTTTAGTAGGACAGATCAACACAGTCCCTGGTGCTTGGTATAAAGCTGTTAATCTGTAAATGTCCCCATTTCCCTCCCTATCAGTAAGGTGCGTCCACCTGGAATGGACAGCAGTGCACATTCACAGGACTCTTACTTGTCTGGACATTCTGCAGCTCATCACACTGGCACACAACATTGGTGATTTCACGTCAATCAGCCCTGGCGAGAAGGAGGTGGGAAGTCCTTAAGATGCCCTTGTAAGACACCCCTGCATTACAGAAGATGGGAGATAAACCTTACAAAGAGGGGCCTGACTCCTCAATGAAATTATTTTTTAAATTTTCTATTTTTAGGTGGTAGTGGGGATTGAACCCAGGACCTCGTACATGCAAAGCAGGTGCACAATCACTGAGCTACACCCACTCCTCTCCTTAGTGAAGTTTTGAGGAATCGGTCTTCCAAAGTAGGACAAGTTACTTACCACTTGCATCTTATACCACTTAGTAAGTCTCTCTGCATTTTAAAGCCAACACATGACACGCTTGGGAACGTTACTCTAAACTATTTATCAGATCACCAGTTTTTGTTGGATTTAAGAACAAGAAAGGGCTCTCTGTAGAGAGCCAGGTCAAGTGACGCTGCTCCTTGGGCCATGTGACCTGCAGTTTCCATGGAGCTAGAGGCATCCATGGCAGATCAGGATGCTGGGTGAAGTGTCTGGAAAGATCTGGGAGGAGACTCAGTGTGGACTGCAGGACTCTGGAGCAAGGCAATGCCAGTTGCGGCAGAGAATTATTCGCCATTTGAAAAGCAGCTCATGGATGGCTATTGGACTCCTGTAGAGACTTGCCAGCCTGACCATGGGGTGTCAAGTGACTCCGTGACAAGAGCTGCCCAGCATCAGCTGGATATTGTCAGACTCGCCAAGCCATAATGTTTGGCCATTACAGCAGCAAGCCACTGAACGATGAAAATGGAACATTCAGGAACATGCCTGAACAGGTCTGAGATAAGTTACACAAACTCCCATGTCTCCTGTCTGTGATGCACCGATGCCTCTCTCTCAGCTCACACCTCAACCAGCTGATAGAGGAGGAAAACCTGGACCTGGTTCATGGATGAATTGGCTTGATATGTTGGTGCAAATAAACAACGAAATGACACCACACTGCAGCCCCACTCAGACAGTGCTGAGGCTGTGTGACCCAGCAGGTAGAGCTTTAGGCAGAACACCCAGTCGTCAGCCTAGCGAGGGAGGAGAAGGTAAGGATATACACAGACTCTGGGCAGGGGTAAGAGACGTGGTTGGTTAGTCAGGGGGCTGGAAAGAATGAGATTGGAAGATCAGAAAAACTGGTCTGGGAGAGGTTCATGAGAATGACCGTATGGGAGGGGGCCCACTGCCTCACACCAGCGCCCACCAGAAGTCGTCAACTGCAGATGGAAGCACAGAAATGGTGACATGAGCAGCAGGGCCAGCCAGCCTCTGCCCTCAGCCACCTCTGTGCTAGAGAATGGTGGTGGCAAGGTCTCAGCAGAAGAGACGAGCCCTAAACCCTCGGTAGGATATCATCCATCCAGAAGACCAACTTGCCACTCGGTAGCAGGTCGGTTCCATTTGATCCCCCCCACGCTGAAGGGAGCAATGACTCCGTCTTCCTGGAATTGACACATAGTCCAGGTCTGCGTTTTCCTTTCCTAACTCCAGTGCCTCAGCTGGAGCCACTAACCCAGTGCTCACAGAGTGTCCAGTTTATCATCGTGGGGTCCCAAGAAACATACTCTCAGGCCAAGAGACTGGCACTACAGTAAAGAGGTGTGGCAATGGGCCCGTGCCCAGGGGGTCCACTGGCACTTCCACGCACGGCATCTGCCCCTGAGGACTGGCAACCAGATGGTGGCCCACCCAGTCAACGGAATACGTTGCGGCTGTTAGGACAAACGAGGAAGCTCGTTACACACTGATGCGAAATGATCTCTCAGATATATTGTTAAGGATAAACTAAACACAATCAGAACAATAGAAATAGGATTTCTCTAAGGAGAGGGAGAGGGATATATACACATTTACATAAACTTATAATGAGTTTAATATATTTATATATTTGCTTTATATGCATGCGCTGTATCTGGGAGGACCCATGGTGCACAAATAATATTAGTTGTCCATGGGTGGCTGCCTGGCAGAGAGGGGTAGGAGGAACGGTTTTCCCTGTACACTTTTTATACTTACTGAATCTTGAAACTTTTGTATGTATTGCCTATCCAACCCTCTTGAAAAAACTTTTTTTCAAACCTTGTGCCTCTAAATCATTCGTGAGTCAAGTGATAAATCATCTGGAAACTTAGAATTGAATAATGGTGAAAATACTACCTATCAAAACTTGTGGGATGTAACTAAAGCAGTCCTTGTAGGGAAATTCATCCCCAAAAGTGCATATATTAGCAAAGAAGTAAGGCTGGAAGTGAATGAGCATTTAAAACGAGGTCACCCAAAAGAGAGGTGGCTCAGATGTTTTATCCACTGCTACTGCTTTAAAATCAATAAAAATAATAAGTGAACTTTGATACTTTAAAAAGTCTAAAATGTCCTTAGAGGCTGTGTTGGAGTGAATCGTGTGCCCTATCAAAAGACATGTTCTTAATCTTAATCCACGTTCCCGCGCCTGTGAACCCGTTCGTCCTATTTGGAGCGTTTGAAGATGTCTTATCAGTTAAGGTATGGACTCATTTGTGAATAGGATCTTCGACGATCTTATCTAGGTGAGGCCAAGCTGAATTAAGGGGGGTCTTAATCCACATTACTGGAGGCTTTACAAAGAGAAGCCAGAAGTCAGAGAAAGCCACAGAAAGAGACCAAGGACATCGCCATGTGACGGAGGCAGAGATGCCAGCCACGGAGCCCCAAGGATTGAGCGAGCCAGCCTCAGGACGCTGCAGACTCCGGGGAGAAAGCATGGCCTTGCCATCACCTTGATTTTGGACTTCGAGCCTCCCAAACCGTACGCCAATAAATTCCTGCTGTTAAGCCAACCAGGGTATGGTATTTATCATAGCAGCCTGGCAAACTGAGTCAGAGGTCAACGAGCAGAACCTGAGGACTGGAGACACCTCAGGTCCCACGGAGCCCCTACCGTCTCCTGGCCGCTCTCCCAGGCGCTCGGGTGTTCCTCGTGACACATCCTGTGCTCAGCTGCACCCAAGGGTAAGTGGCACCAGACCGACGCTCCCCGGCACGACTCCCAGACGTCCACCCCTGGGAAAAGCATGGATGCAGCACAGACCCAGCGGAAGCCTCGGATTCCAGGTGCAGTGCCCGAGCTTGGAGGGAGCACTTTCTGGCGAAGGCGAGGCGGCCCCCAGGCAGTCTGCTTACTCGAGGAGCCCAGGGTGGGAGCAGGCAGGTGAGGAGTGAATGACCTGTGAGGAGCAGGAGCCCAAGGGGACTGCCAGGGGTCTGCCGCTCAGCGAACCCCTGCCCAGCCTGGCACATCTGGGCCCTAGAGAGGACTGTGAGTGAAACCAGAGGTTCTGCCAGGCACGCACCAGAGAGGGGTCTTCTCCCCGGCGTGTAGCCTGGAGTACCGGAGGGCAGCCGGCAGGAGGCTGGGCCAGGGAAGGGACAGCCTCGCCCAGCGGAAGTGAGCACCGCCGTGTCGTCAGTGGAGTGGGAGCCTGGCAGAAGTCAGCTGGTAGCTGCCTGGGCATGAGGGCAGCGGGGACAGCCTGGGACACCCAGGAGAGTTTGGGGGGATTGAGAGAATATTGCAGGGAAAAAAAAAAAGAGAGAGAACATTGCAGGGAACCAAGAGCCCACACAAGGAGCGGGGCAAGAACAAGTGTATTGGGATGTCACTGCACCTGTGACTCTCTTCTGCCTGCAGGCTGGCGAGGCCCAGGGTAGTGCACAAGTGAATGCTCAAAGCAGATAAAGCACATAAAGCGGCTTTCGAGCCCATCTCAACCCCTGTAACCAGCAATTCCAATTTCGTGAAAACACAGGGCAATTGAGACATCATCAAAGAATAGAGAATAATACACTTTGTGATTTACAGTACAGACAGGATCACACATAAAAGGTTACTTTAGTCCTGAAATTTAAAATTTACACTTGTTTGAAAAAAGTGTGCATTTGCAAGTATTTTCACTTCAAATTATTACAAAAACAATTTTCCAAGGAGTTAAAGATTCCTATTCTGAATTACAGAAAGTGAAGTGGAATAAGCTGCTATCTGAAAATTGAAATAAATGTCAAATGAATGGCGCTGAAAGCAGAAACATGATTTTATGGGCAAAACAGATTTCTTAAAGTAGTATCGCAGGCCTGAGTCGAGTAGCTACTTTGAATCTCCTAATTTCAAAGAAATCTGCCTCCTCTTTGCTGAAACACTTTGCGCTGTCAGAGCACAAAAACACTTCACAACAAGTGCGTTATTAAGCAAATACTTTTTTGTTTGATGCCCATAATTCTGCCAAGCTAGACTGCCAGCAATTGATGGAGCGATTCTCGCCCGGTACCAGTGGGACCTGGAAACCCCAGATCAGAGCCTAGGGCTTGGGTGTGTTTTGGCAGCCTCACCTGCTGGCACAGGTAGAGGGTCTGTGTGCCCACCCACGGGGGGAGGCTATGGGAGGGGGCGGCCAGGAGGCCCCCAGAACTCCCTTGCAAGCAGAAGCAGTTTGCTGGCAGCTAGGCTCCCTCTTCTGCCTTAGGGTCCCCTCAGACCCCCACAACAGAAACAAGGGCGTCTCCTCCAGAGCATCCAGGCCAAAAGCTGCCGCTTCCAAAGGCCACAGAAGTGCCAGGAAGTCACTCTCCTTCCTGCTGCGTTCAACAGTTTCCTTTAAAATTTCATGCCCACTTGGAACCTCAGAAGGCGACCTTTTTTGGAAATAGGGCTTTTGCAGAGGTAGTGATTTAAGGATCGAGATGAAATCATGCTGGGTTAGGCTGGACCCTAAATCACTTATAAGGAGAGGAGAGGACACGCAGAGACTCAGGACAGAAAGCCATGTGATGGCGGAGGCAGGGACTGGAGGAAGGGGTCCGCGAGCCAGAGGACGCCAGACCACCAGAGCTGGAAGAGGCAGGGAAGGAGACCGCCCTGGAGCCCTGCTGACGCCTTGACTTCAGACTTCCAGCCCCTAGACCGGCGAGAGAATCCATTTCTGCTGTTTGAAGACCCCAGGTTGTGGTCATTTGTTATGGCAGCCGCAGGAAGCCGAGACCACCCACCCAGGATGATGTTCCTGCGAGAACAGCCATTAACAAGAGGGTGTCTGGCGTGGGGGTGGATTTGAGAGTTGGATTCGGCTCCTCTGCCTCAACCCAAATCCTTATGCCCTGCCTGTCAGGGTGCAAACTGGTTTAGCGGTTTGGAGAATAGTTTGGCCATATCTGGTAAAACGCACGTATTCTCGTCCTCAGTTCCACGCCTGGTCTATCCTCTCCAAATGGCTTCCCCCACTCACTGCAGCATTGTCTGTTTTAGTGGGAAAAAATGGAGAGACCTGGAATGTCTATCAATAGGAGAATGGCTACATAAAATATGGCACATTCAGACAACGGAATACTACACGGCTGGTTAAAATGAGTAAATGAAAGCTGCATGCATTGACATGGACACAGCTCAAAAACAATGCTGAGTGGAAAATGCATATTGCTGATGGGTAAGTGTCGTGTAATGCCATATCTCTAGAGTTCAAAAACATACAAAGCAATGCTAGTTTGATGTTTGCATGGCCCAAGTGTGCAGATCTGCCTGGGGCTGATGGCACTAACACAGGAGGGCAAGTCGCTCGGGGAGGGAGGCATGGCTGGGCAGAAGCACACGATGTCTTAGGAGAAGGAGTTGTCACATCTGGTTCTTAGGCTGGGGGGAGGTATACGGATATTCATGTACGAAAGCATGAAATATTTCACTTAAAAAAACGGGGTTCAAAGATGGACGAAACTACACAAATAGACATAAATTGGCAATTGTGGCCACTGAGACCAAGCAGAGGGGCAAGTTCCCAGGGCAGGGTATGCAGGGGCTTTGGTCTGGCCAAGAAGGTCAGAGACGCCTCCCTGAGGAAATGATGCTTGAGTCAAGGGCTTCAGCGTGCATAGAAATTAAGTGAAGAGGAGAGAGGAAGGAACAGCATATGCCAAGGCCCTGTGGCAGGGCGGAGCAGGGGGCACTCTGGGATCAAAGAAAGAGTGTGACTGGAGCAGACTCCTCCTGATGGTCCCCTGGCTGCAGGCACCACCCAGACCCTTGTGACTCCAAGAGTGGCCCTCTTGCCCAACCCCCTCCCCCAGGCCCCAGACTCATGCCAGCTGCCCTCTTGACCTTGCCACTGGGGTGTCTAGCAGGCATCTCCAGCTTAACAAGTCCAGAGCTGAGTCTGATCCTCTCCCAGGTCTCCCCATCTCAGAAACGGTGGCATCTTCTGCCCACTGGCTCAGCTGTCAATAATCTGGTGTCAGCCTCAACTCCTCCCCTTTCCTCTTCCCCTCCTCGGTGCCCACCCTCAAATCCTCTTTAATGGTTCCCTGTGTCCCTCCCCCAGCTACTGCGGGCTGCACTCCTAGGCTGGCCCCTGCCATTTTCGTGGTCTACCGGAACCCATTTGACCAGAGGCCCCCAAAGCCAGAAGTGAGTCTGGGGCAGCCTCAGCCAATGCCTGCCTGGTGCTGAGGCGTGAAAGCCCAGCTCCCTTGCATGGAGGTAGGACTGACTGTGATGCCAGGGGCTGGAGCGCCTGCGGGATCAGCGAAGGCTCAGGTCTGAACTTACTCCTTTGCTGGGCTGCTTCCTTCTCCTGCTCCTCCCCCAAGCCCTGTCTTTCTAATTTCTCCTGGGAGCATGTCCTTAATAAACCCCATGCCTCCAAGTCGCCATCTCATGGTCTACACCATTTGCACAACCCAGCATATGGCTCCCCTTTAAATCCACCTAAGGAGGATGGGGCCAAGCCCGAGTAGAGGTAGAAGGGGGGAGCCCCACAGCTCCTGGTCCAGCCAGCCCTGGAATCCTCGGTCCCCCCACCACTGTGAAGCCCTGGGATAGGAGACAACATTTCATCTGCACTTTCTTTTTTTTTTTTTTTTCCCCTGGGAGGTCCCGGGTATCAAACCCCGGTCCCTCCATATGGTAGACGGATGCCAAACCTTTTGAGCTACATCCGTTTCCCTTCATCTGTACTTTCTACTGCCCAATTGCTTCCATCTGATTCTCAAGGGGATCCCCAATCCGCCTGTGTAAAGGGAAGCAATCCACCTTGCATGACATGTTGAAAACCTCACCTTTCAAGGGAAGCAATCCACACACGGAAGAGGAAGATGTGGTGGCCAGAGCCGACCTTTAGATGGGGATACTAGCATGCTCTTCGGAATGTTTGTGTTCTAGTTTTTGACCCATTGGTTCAACTCAAAGGTAACAAGCACCTACCATCCTCCTGATGCTCCGGTGTTCACTGTGGCAAACGTGGCCTTGTAGTGAGACTGTGGACTCTGGTGTCGGAGCCCTCAAGTCCTGGCACTGGTGTCTACTAGCTCTGTGATCTTAGGCACATTGCTTCACCCCCCTAGGGCTCCTCATCTAAGTGGGTTTATCAAAACCTTCTTCAAGGGTGGTTGGAAGAATGTAAAGCACAGGGTAGGTACTCAGTGAGTATTAGCTGGTCTTCATCCATTTAATTCATCAAGCAAAAACGTGCTGGGTGCCCACTACGTGATAGGCGCTCACAGATGCTCGTGATGAACCTGTGAACAAAGCAGTAAAGACCTCTGCCCTTGTGGAGCTGATGGTCTAGCAGGGGGAGCTGGCAATAAACACTGAGCATAATAAATAAGTATATTTTCTAGTATGCTGGAAGGCAATGAGTGCCGTAGGATTAAGACAAAGCAGAGCCACGTAAGGGGGATTAGGAGCGATTTTTAAGTAGCGTGGTCAAGGTCGGCATCATTAAGGAGGCAGCATGGGAACAAAGGCTTGGAAGGCTGGGGAGTAAGCCCATACGATGCCTGGAGATGTCTGGGAAGGAATATCCAGGCAGAGGGAACAGCCAGTGTGGAGGTGCCGAGGTGGGAGCTGTGGTTAATGAAGAAGGAGACAGGTGGAAGGTGATGAGGTCACAGGAAGTGTGGGAGATGAAAAGAAAGGTAATAAAATGGAAACAAATACAAAAACTTTTCCCTTTCTAAGATTTTTCTAATTTTTTTTTTAATGGGCATTTCTGTTGTTTTTAAAATCATACATTTCAAAAGTTGTCAAAATTTGAAAAAAGGAAATCTTTTTACAATAAAGAAAGCTCTAAAGATGTGGGAAAGAAAGCAGCAAAACTTACAGCATCTTCAAAAACCTTCCTTTTCTTTGGTCCTTTCCAGAATTTACCATCTGGGATACTTGGGGTATTGTGATAATGTGCTACGGCTTCCTTGTTCTCCCTTCCCCCACTCCACAACAGGCCCAACCTCAGGGCGCCATTTTGGAGCCTCACAATGGACAATATCACTTATTAAGAACCAAATGGGGTCATTTGACCCTTGCCCTCCAGTCAGAGGGCTGGGCCCCAGGCACCATTTTGAGTGCGTGATTCTTTCCATTGTTACTGGAAACAGGGGTCAGAATCCACTGAATCGGCCTGTATTTGAATGAGGTCATGACATCTGGTCAAATTTTAAAAGTTTGCAAATTCTTCGCATTTTTCACGCCTTCTCTGGTTCATTTCCATGATGCTATATCAACAAAGGGGAGGCTCTTAAGAGGGTTTTCCTCAACAAGAAGCTGTATTTTGCTGGAATTATCTTAGAATAATTAACCAACCCACTTTTCCCTCGTTTTGCATTCTGAGCCTCTTCTGCTGGTTCTCCACCCTATTCCAATTATAATCCCAACTTCTTCCTCTTTGGGAAAAGACGTTCAGCGCCTTGTTGCTCCCAGCCAGTACCAAGTCATTGCTAGAGCTGAAGCAGGCTAGATAGGAAATCAACAGATGGATCTGGAACCTGGCAAGAAGTCCACGAGGACATCGATACCCCCAAGATGGCTGCTGGAAAACCCTTGTGAGATTCTGCCATCCAGAACGAGGTTCCCTCTGGAAGCTAGGAAAAGCCCCGGATATTCTCCAGGGACATTATCATTGGGGTCTCCCGGGGGGATTGATGGTTGAGGTAATCAATCAAAACAGCAAACAGCTGGGACTCCTCCCATGCCAATAGCAAAGGGGCACAATAATTAATGGTTCAAAAAGCAGGTGCAAAGGCCAAATAGCTCTCTCTTCTGTGCTCTGCTCTCGCCGTGTCCCCCCTGCATGGATCAACACGCGAGCAAAACCTGGGCATTTATAATCTATAATGGGAAATTGTCGTCTATAAACCAGCCCTCTTTATCACTCTTCAGCCCCTTCCTCTCTCTGGGACCCATGATCTGTTATTTTCTCCCATTTCTCCTCCCTCCCTACCTTATTACTGGCCTAACTATCCCAACGTGCTCTTGAAATTCATTTCTGCAGCATAGTCAAGAACCTGGACAAAATCTGGTAACAGAGCTGGCAGGAGACCACCAGCCTCAGGGGCAAGCTCAGCTTGGACCCCCAAAGCCCTTTCCCTTACCCAGCCCACCCCTGAGAAACAGCCGAGAAGAGAATGGGAGATTGACGTGCTGCCTCCCCAAACTTCCCTTCCTGGTTTTAAACGGCCGCTGAATCCTTCTGTCTTACTCGCGAGGCAGACAATTTGCCAATAATCGTGTGCTTATTTGTTTTCCTGTGTGTTGTCTGTCCTCCCCCACCTCTCCCACCCACACGCCCAGGAGGCTCAGGCGCCCTGTGAAGAGGGCCAGAATCCGCCATCTGCCATCACCGCACGCTCGGGTCCACCGCAGGCACACAACTTATATTTGTTTTATGATGATCAAAGGGTATCTTCTCTCGCTGGAGCAAGGTGAGGAAGTGATTCTTCCAGCTTTCATCAGGCCCTTTTAGGCCTTCTCTGATTTACATCCTTCTTTAGCCAGCTGGGGAGGAATCACGAGTGTAGACAGGACCATAGTCCCCTTTCCAAGAGCTGCCAAAGCATCCCCAGGGTCTTGTCTGAAGAAGAAAGGCAACGAGGGCTGATCTTTGCAAGGCTGTGAGCCCTTTGCTCCACTGCACGGAGCCACAGCTTCCTAACAGCCTCACCAAGGTGGCCGGGTCAGCAGGCCATTGGGAGAGCTGATGCCTGCTCTGCAGCGCCAGCCCCAGCTAATGCCCAAACCAGGACTTCTCGGAAGAGGCAGAACCGCAGGGCGGCTGGAAACTTACAGAGGCATTTTTGTGTTGCCGCAATGATTGGGTGGGGATGTAGCTGGCATCTTCAGAGGGAGGGGCAGGGATGTTAAGTGTCCTACGGAAGGCAAGACAGTCCCCAAAAACCAAGGATCATCCCACATCCCATGTGGCTTTCAAACGTCCACTGGACCGGATTTTAAATAATTTTTAATCATTTTAAAATGACCATCACTTAAAAATGTCAAAGTATTTTAATAATCTTACAATTATTTTTATTATAAGAGACCCTATTTATAATCACTCAGCACCTAGAACCTAACACTATTTTACGTGGCTTTGTTTGTTTGTTTCTAAGCACTGGATTTTTTTTTTGCGGGGAGGGGGAGTTAGTGGGGATTGAACCCAGAACCTCATACATGGGGAGCTGGCACTCAAACACTTGAGCTACATCCGCTCCCCTAAGCACTGACTTTTCAAGGACTATAGCTGTGGTGTGAAATGAGGGAAGATTGTTTTGTTTTGTTGCAGTGTTTACTGGAATCAGTCACGTTTGGAAGATCACAGCACCACTTTCAATGTTTGAGTCGCTAATCCAGCACACCCGCGTCAGGGAGCATTTGTAGGGTTCCCAGTGCCAGCCTCTGACTGCTTTCTTGGTTTTCTAGAAGAGCTGCGCCTGCACATTTATGTATTACAATGTAGATTGTTTTATTTAAATTGTCTTTAGTGTATTTCTCATTTATTTTACTGTTAGGGAATTGCAGTAAGGTTTAAAGCGGCATCTCTGGACTTTATTTCAGGACATTAAAGGAGGGGTTACAAAATCCCTGTTATAAAATAGGATGACGGGGCCTGACAGGGCTGAGAACTGAGGTTCTCGCCTTGGTGTTGAGACAGGGCCCAGTGACCAAGACAGTTAAAAAAGCTACAGCCTCTGACTGGGTATCAGAATCACTCACTCAGGCATCCACTCATTCAACAAACATTTACTGAGCATCTCCTAGGCATTGATAGACTAAATAGCGTATGACAGACATTATTCAAGGAATCACAATAATCAATGTATAGATGCAATGATACATGAAATTTTAAAAAGATGCCGCAGTTCTCTAGGTTCATATAATGAAGAACAGTGTCCCATTGGGTGGGGGGCAGGGGGCTGGGGGCCAGGAATCTAGGCAACTTCCCTGGGGAAGAGTTGATGGATCTGAGATCGAAATAATGAATAGGAGTTGCTGAGGTGAAGAGGAAGGAAGGGGCATTCTGGCAGAAGGAATGTCATATGCAAAGGCCCTGGGAAGACGTGGAAACTTGGTGAGTACAGGGACTGTGGTGATTTGGGTCTGTGGATCCTAGAAAATTATGCTCTTAAATTGGCCCATTTCTGTGGGTGCAGGACCCTTTGATTGGATTGGATTCAGCTGGGGGCCATTTGACTGGATTGCTTCAGTGGGGCGTAGCCCAGGGTGAGTCTTGTTCCTTTCTGGAATCCTTCATAAATGGGAGAGAGGAGGCCACAGAAATAGAGAAAAATGCCCAGAAGCTCAGCGAGAAGGCCCTGGGAGCCAGAAGCTGAAATCAATGGAACACAGAATCTGAGAGGTGCCACTGAAGCCAGAAACTGAAAGCAATGAGGCCCGGAGGCGAGGGGAGAGATGAGCCAGCTGTCACCGACAATCCTCGTGCACGTTCGCCGCCTCCAGGTGGTCTCCTGGTGACTCCGCAGCCAGTCAGGAGACGTAAGAGGGGGGAGGGAGAGCCACGGACCTGGTGGCTCACAGCAGCAGCCTGGGGGGAAAGCATCCCCGGATGGCACTTGATTTGGACACCTTCACAGCCTCAGAACTGTGAGCTTATAAGTTCATAAATCCCCGTCATAAATACCAACCCAGTTCCGGTATATTGCCTTGGAAGCCTTTAGCAAATTAAAACAGGGACCAAAGTAGGATAGATGTGGCTTTAGCTCGGAGAATGTGGGGAAGAGTAGTGCAAAGTGAGGCTGAAGAGGCAGGCAGGAAAGGACAAAGCAAAATAAAATGCAGTGACTGAAGTTTCCTACTGAAGGACAAAACTGAGAGATTGCGCTAAAAACCAACTTCAGCTAGGTAAAATATACTTAAAGTGGGAAAGAACGTCTGAAAATAAAGGAATAGGTGAAGAGATAACATGGCAAATGCAGACTTCCATTTCTACCAGCGTGGCAGCCCACAAACTCTGAATGACACTTCCCAATCATAACAACTAATAAAACTATACAAAATGAAAAGAAAATTAATGCATCACTATGCTGGCAAAAAAAAAAAAAAAAAAATAGGGACCCCACAAAGACCAAAACAAAGTGAAAGAAAGATTCATGGGAGATAAGCAAATACCAGAAGAAGTTTTTGTTTTGTGATTACCTGTTAAAACCTAGTGAGTCTGAGCTTCCATTTTGATGACTGTAAAAAAGATAGAAACTTAAACCTAGGGCCAGCCCAAAGTAGAAAGTCTGATTAGATTCTCTGCATAAAGTCCAAACCCCAAAGGGATAGAGGTGAATGACAAATAAGCCTGCTGCATTCAAGGGGACAGCTGAGAAAATTGTCTGTCCTGACCTTGACCATAGGTGGAGGGGAAAAAAAGTCTCCAGAGAATTCAAAACTAAATGTTAAACTTTTTTTTTTTTCTAATTTGCTTCCTATAAATTCCAAAAAACCTCAAGAAGAGAATTTAATCCATCTGACTATCCAGATTGGTAGTACTGTTAGCAACTGCTAGTGACAAATACAAATCCTCTCTGAAAAAAAGTAACAGGACTCAGAGATAAAGAATAAAATAATTAAATATTCATTTTAAGAAAGTAGAAAAGGAAAACAAAATTACTCAAAAGAAACCCGGAAGAGGAAATTAGCCGAGGTAGAAAGCGATGGAAGGGAGGAGCTGTCCAGGCTGAGCAGCAGAGGGCTTGAGGCCCTTTTTTGGATACTCGCCTTCATCTCTAGGGCTGGAGGTGATGTGAGTGAACGCACTTCCTAAAAACCTGCTCTGGCTGCAGTGTGGAGAGTGGGCTGAAGAGAGGGTGGACTGGATGAGGGAAACGAGGACACTGAGTGGCCAAGCAAGCCGTGATGGTGTGGGTGGGGGCAGGAGAGGCGGTGCCAGTGGATGCACTGATGGACGGTGTGGCCTTTCTGTAAGGAAGCTCCTGGAGAATCAGAGCCAGCAGGTCTGGGGTAGGACCCTGATTTTGTTTTTTCCAACAAGCTCCCTCATAGGATTCCCTCAGGACCACACAAATGTACAGGTTGTTGCCAATTGGAATACAGAAGGTTGTAGGACGCAGAACAGATCATTTGGAAGACTTATAAGGACAGAGGTCTGTGGGTTTGTTCAGGCCTGGGCGTGTGTGCACACGCTCATAGTTTCCAGAAGATAATCAAAGCATGCCACACCCCAGCAAGAGCCTTGGAAGTTAATCAGAGATGTAACGAACATTCATGTTTTAAGAAAACACAGTTCTCTGGGATGCATTTCTCAGATAACTAGAATGTGTTTTTAGATCTGTCCAATGCCCTGCAGTGTGGGATCAGTGTAAGGAAAAAGGAAGACAAGTGACCGCAAGGCCAACACAGAGACATCAAATTCTGTTGACAGGTAAGGAAAAAAGGAAGAGGGAAAAAGAGACTCCTCTGTGAGTGTTTAAGCTTCTAGGGCCTGGGGCTCACTGTGCCTCACTCTGGATAGGGAATTGGCCCCTTAGGCTTGGTGAGTGTGGGAAACACTTGGGTGTGCCTATGGAGCCCTGAGTAAGCTAGTTTACCCTAAGAACGCAGGGCAAGCTTGCCAGGATCAGACAGCGCCTCCACTGAGGTTGTGCCAGGAAGGAATTCCATCCACTCTCCCCCCTTACATCTGGGTGGCTCCTTCCCCAACAGCCCAAAGCTCCCCCCACCTCCCTCCAGGGTTGTATTGCTTTAATAGAAGTCTCCTGAATGGCTGAAGCTGAACTGATGGCCTAAATCCAGCAAAGCCTCTCAGCCCTGAGGCCCTGCTCTGGCTATAAAGTATTATAACACTATAAAGTATTCATGGCAACCATGGTTGACGAGAGAAGAGTGTAAGAGATCGGGAAACAAGGCCACTTCTGAGCAAAACCCAGTGGGATGGGACTCCAGCCGCATACGAGCGCCCCCTGGTGGCCAGTCATGGCAGTGACACATGAGTGTCCTGGAACCAAGACTGAGGGTTTCTAGAAGACTGCCAAAGCTGAACTTTCCTGGGGACGAGCTATGGGAAAATGAGTTTGCCAAGCTGTAGGCGCCCCCTTTGCCTCCCCCGCACCTTGGCATCCTGGCAATGAGTCACGAAATGCATTTGTTTGTTTGTTCCTCCTACATCTGTACTAGGCCCCTCTGCGTTGCTGGGCACTGGGACCCCCCCCCCGGCCTCAGGGAATGTACATGGCATCCAGCTATGTCTAATTAGTTGGAGTTAAACCATTTAACTAGTGATTTCAAATAGTACTTTTATAGTAAAACAAAAGCAATAGTCTATGGAATAGAATGACCCATGTACAAGAAGGTTTAAGGTAAACAGGAGACTTTCAAGAAATATTGCACTTGGGTGGGTCACTTGCAGCTATGTCTCTGTACTCTCAAGGGTGCATGTTACTCTTTTTGGTGTTGAGGATGCTTCGGTGGAAACATCTGAAAAGCACGACATGGGCTGAAGAGTCAGAATCTGGGTGCGAGGCTCTGCTCAGCCTATAACCAGCCACGTGGCCCTGGGCAAGCTGCTTAATCACTCTGCGCCTCAGCTTCCTCAACTATAAAGTGGAGATTGCATCTACCTTCCACAAGGCAAAGAAACCTAAAACACATTCCTAATCCTCTTAGACAAGACTTTCAGATTATCTGCGACCTGGGCCCCTGTGCCTCCACTAGCTGTCATCTGTTCGGATCCCTGAGAATAATGCTTTGCAGCTGTTGGATATTAGGGGTAGGGTTATGGGATGCAGGCTACCTGAGCCAGAACCTTCAGAGAAGCTTCTCATGGGGCGCACTCAGGAGCAGGCCTAACTAGGTTTATAGCATCCGGGGCAAAGCCATGGTGGAACACCAAAAACTCAATTTTCTTTTCCTCTGGAAAAAAAAAGTTTCTACATCAGGGTGATCTTCAATCCCAAGTCTTCACTCCTTCATTTTCTCTCATTTCTTCTAATGAGGAAAGTAATAAAAAGAGACTGATGTTCACCTATAGGGCCTATACTCATCCATGCTCAAGAGAGAAACAAGAAATATTGGTGGTCCCACTCGTAGGGGGTCTTTTCTCCTTGTTCCAGGACAGAGGGAAGCATAATCCCATTTGTCTATCCTCTGCCCAACTTCCGGCCATCACCACTCTCTTAGGATGCATCTAGAGCGGCTTCTAAACAGCTCATTGCCCCTTCCTGCTCCTGACCCTTCTCTGCTATTTCCTCAAAATGGTACTAGGTCCAGTATAAAATGAAATTTGTGGGACCCAGTACAAAACGAAAATGTAGGGTCCCTTATTTAAAGTATTAAGAATTTCAAGATAGCAACAGCAGAGCATTTAACCAAGCATGGAGCCCTCCTAAAGGTGGTGCCTTGGGCAGTTGCATAGGACACTGCCTCAAAACTTTAGTCCCCCAGGCCCTTCTACTGCTCAAAACCCTACAATCTTGATGGTCTTTGCAGCCTTGGCCAGGGCCAGACATTCATTCCCCAAGACAACCACCAGTTTGGGCAGGGGCAGTATGATGGTTGAATTGTGTCACCGCTGTCCCCCGCCCCCCAAGAGATAAGTTGAAGAATTTCCAGATGACCAAGATGGTAGCATAAGACACTCCAGGGTCCTGTTCCCCCACAGAATCTTTAAACAACTAGCAAAAACTGGCAGAGCCATCTTCCTCAAAACTCTGTGAAACAGTTAAAGACTTGCAGGTACTGGGCAAGTGCTGAATCAAGAAAACACAGCTTTAAAAAATGATAGTTGAAGCTTGTGGCGTCCTTGCTGGCCCTTCTCCCACTCTTTCCCCAGTGCAGTGTGGAACCAGCCTGTGTTCCTATTGTGGGTGCCTGGTCCTGTTCCAGAGGGAGCAGAGTAACACTTATATGCATACTGCAGTGCCAATCTATTGGATGGCAGCCTGAAAGACTGAATCAGGAAACTCAGCTCTAGCTCACTTCCAAAAATGTGCCTGGGTGGCAGAAGCAGCTTGTGGACAGCTAAAACAGTGTACAAAATAATTAAATCAAAGTGGCATGGGGCAAAGGATTGCCTGTTTTAAGTCATACAATAGAACACCAGGGAGGGGGTAGAAAGTCTATTTCATAAGGAGTAGAAGAGCCTTTCAAATTCCTATAAATGTGATATTTCTAAGTCCACAATGAAACACAAGCCCAGGACAAGACACAGGCTTAGAAAAGACAGAGAGGATCTTGCACTTTACATTCTCATTGGGCTCATCTTCTTGATAGAAGTGATAAACCCTGAAGGAGCACTCCAGCCAAACGAGAGCCAATTTGCAAAGACTGTGAAAAGTATTTTCTAAATTAGTTTATTTGTTTTTATTAGTTCCTAGCACTCAAGGAAATCTCTGTCATGTCACTAGCTGGATACAAACTCAAGGAACAGAGAGAGCCCAGGGATTAAATCCCAGAGCTAACACTTTAAAATATTAAAATATACACTGTACAATAAAAGATTATAAGGCAAACAAACAAGAAATGATGACCCATCCAAAGGAATGCGATAAAAATCTAGAAACCATCAATGAAGAAGACTAGATTTTTCACATACTGGACAAAGATTTTTTAAAAATGATCTTCAATATGCTCAAGGAGATAAAACACAGAGAAAGAACTAATAATATAATAAAAACAATGAATGAACAATATGATAATCTCTTAGAGATAGAAATTTTAAAGAGAAACCAAATAGAAATAATGGAGTTGAAGACCACAATAATGGACATGAAAAATTCCCAGGAGAGTCAACAGCAGTTTAGAGCTGGCAGAAGAAAGATTCAATGAACTTGAAGACCAGAAAAATGAAGTGATTCAGGCTGAGAAGCAAAAAGAAAGAAGAATTTTTAAAAAGTGAACAGCACCTAAGAGCCCTGTGGAACACCATCAAGCACACCAATACATGCATTATAGGAGTTCCAGAAGGAGAAGAATGAGAGAAAGGGGGCAGAAGGAACATTGAAATAAATAATGACAGAAAATTCCCCAAATTTAATGAAAGACATGAATTTGCACACCCAAGAAGTTCAGAGAACACCAAATAAGATAAACTAAAAGAGAACCACACCCAAAAACATAGCAGCCAAACTGTCGAATGCCAAGGACAAGGAGAGAGTTCTGAAAGCTGCAGGAGAAAACCAGCATGTTGTGTGAAAGAGGGTCTCAACTAGATTAGGTGCAAATTTCTCATCAGAAACTATGGAGTCAAGAAAGCAGTGGGTTGATATATTTAAAGTACCAAGAGAAAACAATTGCCAACACAAATTTTATATCGGGTGAGAATGTCTTTCAAAAATGAGGGAGATATTGTGGGAAGATGATCTCTGATTAGGCAGATAAGGCGCAGCTCTCTCACAAAAACAACAGAGAAAGAGCCAAAAGCTGCCTGAGGGACCTGCTTTGGGGGTCAGCAGACCAGGTCAATGCGTCACAACTTCCTGGAGAGTGAGGGACAGAGAGACCAAGAAGCCGAGACAACAAACTGTGAGTTACTAAACCTCTCAGCCACTAGGAAGGGCTCTTTTCCACATCCCTCCCCAGAGATATTCAGCAGGGGTAAAACCCCTGGCTCATTGAAGCTTGCTGAGAGGGGAGCAGACGTCTTCTTCCCTGTCAGCTATTACAAGGGAAAAGGGAGGGAGTGTCAGAGGGCTTTTCTTCAGTGAATTCAGCCAGTGGAGCTTGCTTTAAATCTCAGCTCTTGCCAGATGAAAACAAAGGAAAACCGAGGTAGCTTCTGTGGAAAGGTGTGCCAATGAGCGCCATCCACTGGTGGGTCTGAAAACTGCATGGAGAAAGACTGCTTTTAGAGCTGTCTTTACCCCACCCCTGGGAGAAAGTCTGCACTCCATTAGTAAGTCCCTGGCATGATTTTGATCATTTAAGCTGGGCAATCTTAAAGACTTAGGATAAGTTGAACCAAATATCAAAGAAGAGCTGTGAAAAAATAATAATAGGCAAGAGAGAAATTGGCCATCAGAGTAAATTCACCAACATATCAGATGCCCAGACATCGACAAAAATTACAAGCCATACTAGGAAACAAGAAGAGATGGCCCAGCCAAAGGAAGAAACCAAATATCCTGAAGAGATTCAGGATTTAAAGAGAATTAATCAATGATAACCCTACAACTCTCCTAAATCAATTTAAAGAATTGAAAGAAAATATGACTAAAGAGATAAAGGATGTTACGAAGACACTGGGTGATCATAAAGAACAATTTGAGGAAGGGAATGTGGCTCAAGCAATTGGGCTCCCATCTACCATATAGGAGATCCAGGGTTCACTTCCTGGGGCCTCCTAGTGAAAGGCAAGCTGGCCCGCATGGTGAGTTAGCCCAAGCAGAGAGCTGGCCCACAAAGTGCTGGCCCACGCGAAATGCTGGCCTGCACAGAGAGCTGGCGCAGCAAGATGACACAACAAAAAGAGACACAGAGGAGAGACACTAAGAGATGCAGCAGACCAGGGAGCTGAGGTGGCACAAGAGATTGAGCGCCTCTCTCCGACTCTGGAAGGTCCCAGGATATACCCAGTGCTGCCTAAAGAGAAGACAAGCAGACACAGAAGAACACACAGCAATTACAGACAGAGAACAGACAGCAAACAACCTGGGGGGGGGGATAAATTAATCTTAAAAAAAAAAGAACAATTTGAAAGTTTGCAAAGAAAAGTAACAGAACTTATGGGAATGAAATACATGATGGATGAGATTAAAAATACATTAGAGGGGGTCGGATGTGGCTCAAATGATTGGGCATCCATCTTCCATATGGAGGGACCTGGGTTCGATCCCCAGGACCTCCCGGTAAAAATGAAAAAATAAATAAATAATTAAAATAAATAAAAAAATACACTAGAGGCACATAAGAGCCTCTTATGTGAGATTTGAATTGCTTGAAGACAGAATTAGTGATTTCAAAGACAAAATATCTGAACTGGGAAGGACAGGAGAAAAGAAAGAGAAGAGGGGGTCGGATGTGGCTCAACTGGTTGGGCGTCCGTCTCCCATATGGAGGGACCCGGGTTCGATCCCTGGGACCTCCTGGTTAAAAAAAAAAAAGAAAGAGAAGAGAATGGAAAAAATGGAACAGGGGCTCAGGAAATTGCAAAATGGAAAAATATATGCATTATCTGTGTCCCCAAACGAGAAGAAAATGGGAAAGGGGCAGAAAGAATATTTGAGGAAATAATAACTGAAAACTTCTCCACCCTTATGAAAGACATAAATATCAACATCCAAGAAGGACAACACACCCCAAACAATAAACACAAACAGACCTTCCCTGAGACACCTACTATTCAGAATGACAAATATCAGAGATAAAGAGAAGATTTTGACAGCAGCAAGAGAAAAGCAAACCATCACATACAAGGGAAGCTCGATAAGATTAAGTGCCAACCTCTTCTTAAAAACCATGGAGGAGAGAAGAAAGTGCTATGGTGTATTTAAGGTATTAAAAGAGGAAAACTGCCAGCCAAGAACTCTGTATCCAGCAAAGCTGTCCTACAAAAATGAAGGGGAGTTCAAAGTCTTCACAGATAAACAAACACTGATAGAATATGTTACCAAAAGACAAGATCTACAAGAGATACTAAAGGGAGTGCTGCAGCCTGAAAGGAAAAAACAAGGGCAAGAGACTTGGAGAAGAGTATAGAAATGAAGATTATTAGAAAGGGTAAATTAAAGGATAAAAAGATAGACTATAGTATGATATGACAACAGAAAGCCAAAGGTCAAAATGGATGAAGTAAGTAATGCCTTTACAGTTATAACATTGAATGTTAATGGCTTGAACCCCCCAATCAAAAGACACAGACTGATAGAATGGATAAAAAAACATATGAGCCGGGAAGCGGATGTGGCTCAACCAGTTGGGCACCCAACTACCACACGGGAGGTCCCGGGTTTGGGTCCCAGTGTCTCCTAAAAGAAGACGAGCAGACACCGTCTCCCACCGCAACGAGCTAGACGCCACCTCCACCGCAACAGGCAGATGCCACAAACCAGCAGACGCCGCAGCCTGTGGGGCACGAAGGTGGCTCAGGCTGTTGGGCACTCGCCTCCCATGTGGGAGGTCCTGGGTTCAGTTCCTGGTGCCTCCTGGAGATGGTGAGCAAACAATGAGCAGACAGACAAGAGAACCATCTGGGGCAGGGGTGGAGATAAAGAAAAATAAAATAAATAAATAAATCTTTTTTAAAAAAATATGAGCCATCTATATGTTGTCTACAAGAGACTCACCTCAAATGTAAGGACTCAACCAGGTTAAAAGTGAAAGGTTGGAAAAAGATATTCCACGCAAATAGTAACCAAAAAAGAAATGGAATAGTGATACTATCAGACAAAATAGATTTTAATTGCAAAACTTTTATAAAGGATGAAGAAGGTCATTACATATTAATAAAAGGGGCAATTCAACAAGAAAAAATAACTACTATAAATATTTATGCACCTAATCTCAGTTTCCCAAGATACATGAGGCACACACTGGCAAAGTTGAAAGGAGAAATAGATGTCTCTACAATAATAGTTGGAGATTTCAAGACACCACTCTCAGTATTGAACAGAGGATAAATAAAGAACGTGAATAATATGATAAATGAACTAGACCTAACAGACATCTATAGAGCATTGCACCCCAAAACAGCAGGATGTACATTCTTTTCAACTGCTCGTGGCTCCTTCTCCAAGACAGACCATATGTTGGGTCACGAGACAAGTCCCAATAAATTTTAAAAGATTGAAATCATACAAAACACTTGCTCTGTTCATAACAGAATGAAGCTAGAAATCAATAATGGAAAAAGGGAAAATTCATAAATATATGGAGATTTTAAACAACACACTCTTAAACAATCAGTAGGTCAAAGAAGAAACTGCAAGAGAATTCAGCAAATATCTTCAGATGAATGAAAATGAGAACACAACATATCAAAACCTATGGGAGGGAGTGGAGGAGGCTCAAGTGATTAGTTGCCAACAGGACACATACAGTATGGGGGCCCTATTATGAACTAAATATAGTATGTGAAATATGAATATGGGTAGAATTGCATATATAAGACCTTTTGTCTTTGAAGCTGAACAAATGTAAGCTAATACTACAAAATGTTAATATTAGGAAAAAAACCACAAAAAACACATTATACTAAGCAAAGGAGACCAGACAGAGTACTACATATCGTATGATTCTATTTATATAAAATGTAAATATAAATCAATTTATAAAGATGAAATGAGATTAGTGATTATGTAGGTCTGAGGAAAGAATGCTAAGGGGTGTGGAGTCTTTCTTTTTGGAGTAATGAAATTGTTCTAAAATTTTTTAGATGATGAACGTACAACATTGTGATTATACTAAAAGCCATTGACTATACACTTTGAATAGAATAGCCAGAAGCAGCAGCTTTGTACAGTGGGGGAAACAGAGAGAGATTAAGAAGTGAGGAATTTTCTTGTTTGTTTGATTGTCTCTTTTTTGTTTATCATAATTATTATTATTATTATTTTTTTAAAGATTTTATTTATTTATTCATTTATCCCCCCCTTGCTGCTTGTACTCGCTGGGTCAGCTAACCACGCCGTGCGGGCGGGCTTGCCTTCACCAGGAGGCCCTGGGAACCGAACCCGGGGCCTCCCATATGGTAAACGGGAGCCCTACTGATTGAGCCACAGCCGCTTTCCATAATTATTATTGAAATAATGAAATAGTGATTGGAGTGATGAATACACAACCATTCTCTCTTCTAGCTGCTAAATCACTTTCCGTCTGAAGGCCTTCAACTGATTGGATGAGTCTTCCCTCATTCCTGAAGGCAGTCTTCTCAGCTGACTGTAGATGCCTTCAGCCATAGATGCAATCAACTTACTGAGGATTGAAATCCATGAAATATCCTCACAGTAACAATCCAGCCAATGCTTGCTTGACCAGACAACTGGACACCATCACCTGGCCAAGTTGCATATGGACTTAACCTTCACAGCGTGTACTGGGCTACCTTGTCAAAAATCAGCTGGCCGTAACCGCCTCCATCCTCTGGGACCTCACCCGCCACCTCCCCCTCTGCCATTTGGAGAGGACCCTCAGCAGTGCTCAGCAGGCTGAGCCCTTATAAAGTTAGGAGAGGCGTCAGATCTGCCTTATGGTCTGAAGTCTTTCCCCGTCCCATCCTGCTCCTTCCCTCTTTCATCTTTCCTAGGTGTTTTCCTAATAAACCTCTTGTTATTATCCCCCCCCCCAAAAAAAAATCAGTTGGCCATAGATGTGCGGGTCTATTTCTGGACTTTCGAGTCTGCCCTCCCGGTCTATATTCTATCCTAGACAAGCACCATACTGTCTTGATTACTGCAGTTTTGTAGTAAGTTTTGAAATCAGGGAGTATGTATGAGTCTTCCACTTCTGTTTCTTTTTATAAATTGTTGTGGGTATTCAGGGCACCTGGCTTTTTTCTTCATAGGCAAAACATGGATAAATCTCCCAAATATTACACTGAGCAAAAGAAACAAATGACTGTATAATATACAACTACATTTATCGAAATTCCAGAAAGGGCAGCAACTAATCAATAGAGACAGAAAGCATCGATGGGCCAGAGGTGGGGGTTGGGGAGGTTAACTGTCAAGAAGCACAAGAGAACTGGGACAGGTAGAAACGTTTCATATCTTTTTTGGTTTTTTATTTTATTATTTTTATTTTTTTATTAAGAAATGTTTTATATCTTGATTGAAGGGGTGGTTGCACAGGTAGAAATGCTTTGAACTGTATACTTAACATAAGCATCTTTAATTGTATGCAAATTATATCTCAATAAAGATTATTTTATGAAATCCCATTGTGGAAGACTGAATTATGTAATTCAACAAAGCCATGCTCTTAATCTTTAGCCACATTCCTGTGGGTGTGAACCCATTTATAAATAGAACATTTTGTAGAAACTATTTTTATTTAAGGTGTGGCCCAACTGAACCAGTGTGGGCCTTAACTTGTATCACTAGAGTTCTTTATAAGCAGAAGAAATTTGGACATAGTGAGTCAGAGAAGGTCACACAGGAAGAAGCCAGAGTCAACAGAAGCCAGAGGAGCAGACAGAGAGAGAGAGAGAGAGAGAGAGAGCATGCCATGTGATGGGGGCAGAAACACAAGCCAAGGAACCCAAGGACTGCAGCAAGCAAGCACCAGAATGCCACAGACTCTCTGGAGAAAGAATGGCCTTGCTGACACCTTAGTTTTGGACTTCTAGCCTCCTAAACCATAAGAAAATACATGCTTGTTGGTTAAGCCAACCCATTGTGTGGCATTTGTCATAGCTAGCCTGGCAACTAGATATCAAATACATAATGTTCTTCCATAACACCTGGTAGGGTAAATATGTGATGTTAGGAGCTGTGGCAGCTAAAGTGAGACTATGAGGAATTTGGTCAAGAGAATCCCAGAGAAGCCAGCACAAAGAGACCTGCCCATGTTGAAAGGACAAATAGATCAACCTTGGGGCCTCTTGCCTCTGAGTTTCTTGTTATTGAGATCACAAGCACCTGTGTTCAAGCCACTTTGGGCCAGATATTCTGTTACAGGAAACTGAAGGCATCCTAGCTGATCCAGCACTCAATGTATTTTATTGTATGCAAATTATAAAGTTATAACCCAATAAAGATTATTTTATAAAATCCCATCTGTATTAGTCAGCCAAAGGGGTGCTGATGCAAAGTACCAGAAATCTGTTGGCTTTTATAAAGGGTATTTATTTGGGGTAAAATCTTACAGTTACAAGGCCCTAAAGAGTCCAACTCAAGGTTACATCCTCACCAAAGTCTGTTGCCACGTGTTGAAGCAAGATGGCGGGCTGCCTCTGCCTGGTCTCTCCTTCCTTCTTCCTCTTAAGGCTCCATGGGCCCAGCTTCTGATCTCAGCTGTAGGCTGGCATAGGGCTGGTCTCTCTGGCTCAGCTACTCTGTTCACTTCACAAGGTCAGCTGTAAACTGTCAAGCGAATGGCTCATCTCTCTACCAAGGGCTGCAGGATCAAAGCTGACAAAGTTCTCTCCTCTGGTATCAGTGGAGCTTCTCTCTTCCCATGTGTGTTTTCTTCCGTGAGTGTCCAGTTATATAGCCCACCAAGGGGGCGGGGAATCAACCCTCAGTTACACCCTACTGACCTGGTCAAATCAAAGCCCTAATCTTAACATAACTGTATCAAAGACATCTCAGATGAATCTAATGCAATCAGAGGGTATCATGCCCAGAAGAACAGACCAGTTTACAAACATAATCTCTCTTTTTGGAATTCATAAATAATCTCAAATTGCCACACCATCTATGTAGTGTTCTTCAACACTAACTGTAAAAAACAAACAATCCAAATTAAAATGGGCAAAAGACATGAAGACATATCTCATCAAGGAGTATATACAGATGGCAAATACGCACGTGATAAAATGTTCAACATCACTAGGTATCAGAGAAGACTTTGATGAGCTATCATTACACACCTATCAGAATGGCTAAAATAGGGAGTAGATGTGGCTCAGGCATTTGGGCACCCCCTTCCCACATGGGAGGTCCCAGGTTTGGTTCCCGGTGCCTTCTAAAGAAGACAAACAAACAACAAGCAGACAACAAGCAAAAACAACAAGCAGACAATTAGCAAAAACAATGATGGGTCGGATGTAGCTCAACTGGTTGGGCGTCCGTCTCCCATATGGAGGGACCCGGGTTCGATCCCCAGGACCTCCCGGTAAAACAAACAAACAAACAAAAAAAAAAAACAATGAGCAAGACAACAAGCAAACAATGAGCAGAGAGCAAGACAAAAAAAATAAACAAGCAAGGAGCGGATGTGGCTCAAGCAGTTGGGTGCCCGCCTCCCACAGGGGAGGTCCTGGGTTCGGCTCCCAGTGCCTCCTAAAGAAGAAGAAGAAGAAAAAACGGACAACGAGCAGACAACGAGCAAAAACAACAAGCACACAGATGAGGGAGCTATCTCAGGGGTAAAAAAAAAAAAAAGAATGGCTTAAATAAAATAGTGACAAGACAAAATGCTGCTGAGCACACAGAGAAACTGGGACACTCACACATAGCTAGTGGGAATGTAAAATGGTGCTGTCATGTGGGAACAGTTTGAAAGGTTCTTAGAAGACTAAGCATGCACTTACCACACAACCCAGAAATACCACTCCTGGACCTTTATCCCAGAGAAATGAAAACCTGTGTATGTTCACCCAAATACCTGTATAGAAATGGCAATCACAACTTTAACTGTTTGAGGGAAAAAAAAAAACACAAAACTGGAAACAACCAAAATGTCTCTCAACAAGTGAATGGATGAGCAAACTGATATATGCATACCATGGAAATACTACTCTGCAATAAAAAGGAAAGTCTATCGATACACACTCCAACCTGATGTATCCCCAGAGAATTATCATGAGTCAAAAAAGCTGTGTTAGTCAGGGTTCTCTCGGGAAACAGAATCACAGGAGATATCTGTCAATAATATGAGATTTTATAAGAGTCTCTCACGTGACCGTGGGGATGCACAAGTCCAGGTTCCGCAGGCAGGCTGCAAACCAGGGGCTCCGATGAAATTCCAATGAAAGGTCCTTGATGAGTTTCTGGGAGAAGTTGGCTGTCCAAAGAGGAGCTGGGAAATTCTCTCTGAATGTTGAAATCACTTCCCCTTTTAAGGCATTCAACTGATAGGATAAAAGTGTCACCTATGGGGGCGGATGTGGCTCAAATGGTTGGGTGTCCGCCTGCCATATGGAGGGACCTGGGTTCAATCCCCGGGACCTCCTGGTAAAAATTAAAAATATATATATAGAGAAAGCGCATGGGCTGCCAGGCTGTGTGTGCCGGTGAGCCGCCAGGCCCCGGGAGCCATGCAGCAAGATGATGATGTAAAAGGAGAGAGACGCAGGGGAGAGACAAGACGAGATGCTCCAAAAAGCTCCGAAAGCCAAGAACCGAGGTGGCGCAGGTGGCAGAACACCTCTCTCCTACATTGGAGGTCTCCAGGATCCAATCCTGGTGAAGACTGGAGGAAGAGGATGAGAAGAGATGGCAGGAAACAGAGAATTGCCCAGCGAATGGACACAAAAACAGCAAATGGGGAAAGGAGGGTTTAAAATGGATAAAGTAAATAATAAATAAATCTTTAAAAAAAAAAAAAGCATCACCCATTGCTGATGCAATCTCCCTGATTGATGCAGATATAATCAGCCATCCACACAGTAAACTCACTGGTGATCAAAGTCCATAAATTCTCTTGTATTACAATTAGCCCAGTGCTTGCTGGACCAAACACCTGGACACAATTACCTGGCCAAGTTGACACATTAGCCTAACCATCACAAAAGCCAATCTCCAATGGTCACGTACTGTTTGGTCCCATTTATTAACATTCTCAAAATGACAAAATCATAGAGAAAGACAACACATTAGTGGTTGCCAGGGGCAGGCATGGAGGGGATAGTGGTAGGACAAGGGAGAGCTTTGTGGTGATGGGAGAGTTTCGTACCAGGATCTCAGTGGACGTTACACAAATATGCACACGTGTCACCGTGGCACAGAGCTCTACACTCACATTGTGCCAATGCCAGTTTCCTGGTTGTGATCACGTACAACCGTGCAAGATGTGGCCATTGGGGAAATTGCATGAAGGGCACATGGGTCCTCTCTGCACTATCTTTGCAGTTTTCTGCGAATCTATAATTATTTTGCAATTAAAACTTTTAAAAATATATAATAATGCCAATCAAGATGGTGGAGTGAGATGCATTAGGGCTCCATCCCCCCAAAGAGGCTTTGAACAACCAGCAAGAACGGGCAGAAACATCTTTCTCAAAGCTCCAAAAAGAGAGAAAGGACTGCAGTGACAAGGCAAGTGCCAAATTAAGGAAAAGGCTGCTTAAGAGCACGAGGATCTCCTGGCGCCCTGGCTGGCCCCTCCCCGGCCCCCTCACTGGTGTGCATGGAGCCAGCCCATGCTCCCAGGGCAGCTCCCAGGCCCGGTTCCAGAGGGAGCAGAGTAGCCTTCATGCCCATACTGGGAGCATGTCTGTCTGTCTCCATCTCTCTGGTAGTGGCCTGAGGGACTTGCTGTCCCACAACTGTGTGTGGAAGGCGGCTCACCCAGCTCTCCTACAGAACGCTGTGGGGGAACAGTCACGTGGCGGCTGCCTGGGCCAAGGGGCTACCGGTTGTTGGGTATCCAGTGCAGTGCCTGGGACTGAGGGGAAACTGCTTCCTAGGGAAAAGGGGGCGTTCATATCCATTTAAACATGTAAGTGGGGAATTCCCAGGGCCACATGTGCATGCCCAAGACATGCACAAAAAGGGCCAGGAAGGCTCCGACGCATAGGCCTGGAGCTATTCTCCAGACCATGGACAAGCCCTGACTGGAGCATTGGCACAGGTCAATCCACAGGGACTGGGAAAGGCCTTGCTTGGTTTTGTTTTTGTTTTGTTTTGTTTTCTTTTTTTTGTGTGTGGTCATTGTTAGCTCTTAGCATTCAAGGAAAGCTCTGTTATAACACTAGCTTGATACAATCTTAAGGAACAGATGCCTTAGAGTCTAAACTTCAGTGATAACACACTAAAATAGCAAAACGTCTGGGTTTCAACAAAAGATTGCAAAATATACAGGAAGTGATGGTCCAGGCAAAGGAGAAGAGCCACGCATTAGAAACCATCGATGAGGAGGACCAGACCTGGGATACTGCAAACAAAGACTTTTAAGAAATGGTCCTAAATATGATCAAAGAACTAAAGGAAAACGGGGGGAAAAAACTAAATAAAATTAGGAAAACTATCAATGAACACAAAGAGAATATCAACAGAGGAATGGAAATTATGAAAAGGAACCAAACAGAACTGAAGACCACAGTAACAGAAAGCAAAAATTCCCTAGAGGCATCAACAGCAGATTGGAGCTGGCAGGAGAAAGAATTAATGAACTTGAAGACAAGAGCATTGAAATCATCCAGTGTGAGGAGCAGAAAGAAAGAATGAAGAAAAGTCAACAGAACCTGAGGACCCTGTGGGACACCATTGTGTGCCAATATATGCATTGTAGGAGTCTCAGGAGAAGAGAGAAAAAGGCAGAGAGAATATTCAAAGAAGTAATGGCTGAAAAGTTCCCAAATTTAACAAAAGGCATGACATCTAAGATGCTCAATGAGCTCTAAACAGGATAAACCCAAATATGCCCAGACAGCAGTATATTATCACCAAACTGTCAAATGCCAAGGATAAAGAGAACTCTGAAAGCCACAAGAGAGAAGAAATGCATCAAGACCCATCCAGATGAAACGAAAGAACTCAGATGCAATTCCCAGC
This sequence comes from Tolypeutes matacus, assembly GCA_026826555.1. Lineage (NCBI taxonomy): Eukaryota > Metazoa > Chordata > Mammalia > Cingulata > Chlamyphoridae > Tolypeutes > Tolypeutes matacus. The sequence goes on along the minus strand of JAKSZT010053990.1, from coordinate 3,961,190 downwards.
CAGTTGATGTGGTCTAGGGGTTGCCATCCCTGGTTGTACATCAGAATCACCAGGAGGTTTTTTGTTTGTTTGTTTGTTTTTGTTTTTGTTTTTAAATATTTTAAAAATATATATTTATAGATTTGTTTTCATTTCGTCTCCTCAAATAAAAAGTTCAAAATCAACTTTAAGTAAAGCAGCTGGGAGGAGAGGGGTGGGGAAGACAGGGGCCGGGGAGAAGGGAACATTGGTGGTTCCCTCCATCCCAGAAGCCCCTGGAGGCCCAAGGGGAATGGCGAGGCAGGGCAGATGGCCCCAGGAACCTGCCCAGTGCACAGGCCCAGCTACTCAGGAGCTGAAGGGGCACAAGGTGGGAGCGTGAGGGAAGAAGCCCCCATTTCCCCAGCTGGCTCCCTGAGGGGCAGTGGCAGGGCTCTTTTAACCCAGCCCGTGGCAGACACAGTGCTGACCTAGGTCAGCAAGGAGGCTGGGGAGAGGGCCCAAACTGCTTCTTCAGGGGAGGACACGGTGTCTAGTCCCACAGAAGGCCCATGTGCGGGAAGGTGGGGCACGGTCCCATTGGGTATAGCTAATACTCAGGGCAAACATTGAGCCAAACTGGTGAGGGGAGTCTAAGGAGGGAGGGCAGCGCCACCATCAACAGAAATGGGAGGTGGAGCTAGACAGGGGGGAGGATGAGGGAGGACGGGGTGGAGAGCAGGCAGGCCCATTTCTTTGGCTGGAGCGAGAGGGCTCAGTTCTGTGGCTACCCACTCCTCCTCCCCGCCTACCAGGAGGTTTTAATTCCAACAAAAATATTTATTTAAAATCAGGACATGGTAAATATCATCAAAAATTATTAAACTGCACTGTCTAAATTGTCAGCTATACTGTAAACCATTGACAATGATGAGTAGCTATGTCTCACTATCTGCATAACAGTTATAACAATGCTACCATCCACAGGAAAAAAAAAAAAAAGGTTTTAATATGGGGGGGGGGTGAGGGAGGTTGGGTATGTAGGAATTTCTAGTATTCCGTGTGTGACTTTGCTGTGACCTAAAACGTCTTTGAAAATTAAATGAAAATTTGGGAGGCACTGGGGAATGAGAGGGGGAAGGTGCCACGTTACAGACTGGACACCCGATAATACAGTGATAAAAGGGAAAAAAAATAATAATTAAAAAAATTTTTTTTTGTTTCTTCCCATTTTTTGAATGTTCCAATCCATTAATTATATTTTATTTTTATTTTTTTCTGAGTTTCCACATATTTTATCTCTTGCATTTAAGCTTATCATTATTATTTCATTTTCCTATTAATTGTATTTGGTTATTATATGGGCTTCATCTTCAAGGAAGGTTTGTATCACAGAAGGGTTACAATGGGGCCTGCAGAGGATCATTGGTGGGGGGTGTCTGGGATGGGGGATTCATGGGAGTAAATTCATCTGAATATACATGAAAGATATATAAAATTGTTCAAATGATCAAGGGATGGGGCATGGTCACGGTGGGTAAACAATCACTCAATAAATGAGGGAACACTGAATTCCCAGCCTGGAGAGCTCTGCCACATTCTCCAAGGAAGCAGCAGCAGTCCCCCAAGTGCAGGGCAGTGTCTGGCAAAAGAGGATGGCCCACTGATGGGTTCTTGTTATTGATGACTAGCCTTATGAGTCTTTGCTCTTGTAATTGAAATTTGGCCTACTGTTATGGTGTGCCTAAGGGTTGCCACCTGAGAGCCTCCTTGTTGCTCAGATGTGGCCTCTCTCTAAGCCAAACTCAGCATATGAATGCGTTACCTTCCCCCCAGCATGGGACATAACTCCCAGGAGTGAGCCTCCCTGGCAACGAGGGAATGATACCAAGTGCCAACTGGCAACACGACAGGAAAAAGACCTTGAATAAAAGGGGGAAAAGGTAAAGACTAATGAGTTCCTGTGGCTAAGAGACTTCAAAGAGAGTTGGGAGGTCATCCCAGAGGTAATGCTTACACACACTTCAGTAGGATCTCATAGAACACCAAAGTGGATATCATCCCACACAGAGGGGCTCCTGAGGGCTCTGGAGACACACCCAGGTCCTATATAAGGGAGGATAGCCCCAGAGATTGACACCTTATCAGTGGGCTCTACTTTGGAATCTGTGCTCCTGAGAGTGACAGCGTTGGACTCAAATAAGTCCTCCCTGCACATTGTCCATCAGTCCCTTCTATTCAAGCCTATATGTGAGGCTGGAGTTTGTAGGTATACTTCCAGAGACTGGAGCCTCTGGCCTGCCTATGTGCCAGGTGTGCCTGGAATCTCGGTCGAGCTGCAACTCCTACTCTACAGCTCAATGGACTCACCCAAGTCACCTGGAGAGGAGACAATGCTGGACAACGGCCATCCCAGGGAATGAAGAAAGCCTGCAGCTGAAGGCAGGATAATCCCATCCACTGTATCCACGGGATATAAGCCCACTCTCACTTGGAGATGGAGTGGACATCGCCATTCCAGTCCCCTCAGGATTGGGGGAAAAGCTATGGACTAGAGTGGACTTACTGGTACTCTGTTGTAGACATATTGGGACTCAAGCAATGGAAGAAATTATAACAGTGAGGTGGAGCCAGTGGCCACTAGATGCTTTCGGGGCAGGGAGGGGAAGGGCAGTTGTAACACAGGGGCTTTTTCAGGATTTGGGGGTTGCCCTGAGTGACGTTGCGGTGACGGATATAGGCCATTTTACATCAGCACATAACATGCAGAACTGTGTGGGAGAGAGTGTGGTCTACGATGTGAACTGTGGTCTATGCTTAGTGGCAAAGCCCCAGGATGTGTATATCCATTGCAGGTGATGTGCCACACTAATGAAAGATGTTTATGTGAGATGCTGTTGGAGGTGTAGGAGGTGGGGAACATGGGAATCCCTGTGGGTTTTGTGTGGCATTTGGGTAATCTAAGCATCTTTTAAAATATATATTAAAAAATAACATTTATGTAAGCAAATGCACATATATGCATATATATTTATATATAATTTTACAAATACTGGTTTGTATTGTGAAAAATTTGATTTTACCCACAATAAAATAAAATCCTTAAATATGGACCATAAAGCTCAAGGCCACCTCTAACCTTGGAGGAGGCCTATCCTTGGTTCCCGTGCTCCTTCTGTGCCTTCCTGGAGGCAGGGATATGTAGGGATTTTACCTCTTCATACCATGAGGAGGTTGACAGGGACACCAGAGATTCCAGATCTACCTCCAATTTACCACAAGAATCTTCGGCTCACGAAGCTTGGTTTGTCGCTGCCACTACCATCCATCTCCTGTCCAAAGCCCTCCACTGCCTCCTCCAGCCTCGAACGCTCTTCTAGAACCTGGCAGAGCTCAACCAAGGACGCCACACTACTATGTATAGTTAACCTCGGGGCCTGGGTTTCCTCCGAAACTTGTTCGCACGTCCCCCTTATCATCTCCCAATGTGTCCAGAAAAAGCTGGCTTTCAGGGGATGTTCCTTAAATCCTGTCCTGCCTGTGTCACCAAGTTAAGAAAACCAAATCTCAGCAACCTTCATTTTTCTTCTTCACACAATCTGAGCGCATCTTCCAGCTTAGATGCCTCCTTGGGGGGATTGTCTTTAATGCCCATGGTTGATTTAAAAGCTGTTTTTATAAACTCAAGTTTTTCTTCACATTCCAGCAAGGTTTTACCTACAAGTGTCATTGCTCTGTGGACGATTCATCTGCCGCCCCATGACCAGGTCATCGTTTCCAGACCTCCTATTTGTCTTGTGCTGTGTGGTGACCCAGGAGGAGCCAGTGTGATGAGTTCCTCCCTTGCTGGTTGTTGGGGCACCACGGGGGGACCAGGGATACCGTCAAGGTCAAGGCTGCCCGGAGGTGGTGGAGACTGCCTGAGGCCACCCTCCACGTTCTCTCAAGCTCCAGGCTCAGGGGCTCAGCCAGCAGTGTGGTTGTGGGGCCCCCCACTGAAGGGTGGGTGGCATTTCTCCTCTGCTGGGTAGCAGCCACCTCTGTCCCTGCTACCTGGACCAGACCAGGGGGCTGATGGCCACAGGCAGATGGGGACTTGGAGATGTGGGACAGCTCCGGGACGGACACCTGGTCCAGGGGCAGGCTGGGGCCTCGGGGACTGCAAGGGCAGGTCCCCAGCTGAACTGCAGAGCCCGGCAGAGAATGGGGAGGGCTGAGACTGGGGTCGGCAGCTGGCCTGGACTCCAGGGCACTCTGCGCAAACTGGCTACGCAGGTGGTTGAACTTGGAGTCGAATGTGGGGTTCTCCTTGGGTGAAGGAGTCAAGGGGATGCTGAACAAAGGTCTGCGACTGTACTTGGCTAGGTGGGGAGGCCAAGACAGACACTGAGCTAGAGGCCACAGGGGACCACGGGGGAGGCTGAGTGCAGTATGGAGACCTGGAGGGAGGGTCCGCGGGTGGGGCGCTGCACGCCGAGCGCGGGGGTGTGACTGCGATCGGCTGAGCGCAGGCCAAGGCCGAGACCCTGGACAGAGGGATTGAATGCCCGCCGCTGCGGGGGTGGGCGAGGCGCTCTGAGGGAGGCCCGCGTGGCCGCCGCGTGCGCGGCTCAGGGTGGAAAGCCTGGGCGCAGAGCTGCGGGCGGGGTGGGCTCTGTCTACTGACTCTGAGTGGGGCTCCGCGGCTGCCCTCGTCAGAGCGTGGCGTCCAGTGGGTGACCGCGAATTGTGGGTTTGGCAGGAGGCCGGGGACCCGCCGTGCTCTAAACGCCAGCGTGCTGCGGGGAAGGGCTGACCGTGCAGCGCCAGCCGCGCCCCCGCCCGTCCCGCGGGCCCCTCCGGCTGCCCCGCGACCTTCCCGCCCTCCCTGCACACCCGCCACTCCCCGCGCCGCACGAGCTCGGTATCTGCAGCACCCGTGCGGCAAGACCCCAAGTGCCCTCCGCCTCCCGGGACCCGCAAGACCTGAGCGGTCAGCGGAGGGGGGCTTCTAGTCACGTGGGGCGGGACCCCGCCCGCCTCAGTGCCCTCGCAGGCCTGTGGTTTCCATGGTGACCGTAACCGCTCGTCGGTCCCAGCTAGGCACCCGCTGCTTTTGCTGCTGTCGCCGGGGCCGAGGGCGGGAGCCGCAGGAAACGGGTGGGTGGGCTGCAGGCGGCGGGCCCCAGGCCCCGGGCAGGCGAGGCCCCAGGCGCGGGAGCCTGCGAACGCGGCTGCAGCCCCTCGGCCCGGGGCAGCCCGACCCCGCCTGGGCACAGGGCCCCCCCGCGCCCCGCTGCCCGGTCCCTGCGGCGCCGCTCACAGCTCCGCCAGTTCCGGTGACTCTGCACCCACAGCGGCAATCCGAGGGCCTGGGGGCCGCGAGCTCCCGGGCTCCTGCGCAGAGTTGCTCACTCTCCCTCTCCTGCACCAAACAGTAACGCTAAGAGGGAATGGAAATGGTTCCAGGATGCTGGACAGTGCGCTCGGAGAAAGCAGGCGGGTCCCAGAGCAGGTCTCAGGACTGGACGGCAGTCACAGCCCACCCCCCCGGGCTGCGTGGGTGGGGCGGGTGGGGGCTGGGGAAGTCTTGCCTCTATCTGAAGAAAGGCACAGGGTAGGAACCAGTGGTGGTTCTTTGCCTTGACCTGCTAGGTCATTTCCACACTTGAGCTGGGCAATCTGGGACAGTTTTGACCGCCCCTAGTCCTCTCCCAAGGACCGGCTCCTGCTGCCCCATGATACTCTGCTCATTGATGGATAGAAAGCCAAGATTCCCAGGTTTAATCAAGAGCCCTCGAATCTAATTAAAATCACACCAGCGGCAAAGTTGATCCTGCTCCTGGGAAATTTCCTTCTGGGTGTTTGTAAGGCCACACCCAGCTGCAGTTCTTCGCAGCTGTCCGTGTGTCCCTGGCTTTTTTCCCTTTCACTTGTGCTGTTTTTCCACGTGCTTTGAAAGCCAGATCTAGTTTGCCCAAGGTAATCAGCCGACTGGGAGATTCTTCCAACTACCTGTCTGGGCCCAGGTTTCCCCAAGAAACCGGTAATGCGCTCCACCAGTACCAGCTGTTGGGGAATAATGCCTGCAGCAAGCAAACATCACCGGCAGCCTGGCTCCTTAGTGTGGTGGATTCTGCCTCTTGTCAGGACTGTGTGCACATTCTAAGTCAGAAGTTTGTCTTTCAATAAAAAAGTATTTGTTGCCCAGAGCAAATGAAGATGGATTTGAATTTCACAACTAAGTTTGAAGGTCACACTTTTTCTATTTCAGTCTGCACTATTTTTCCTTTGTAGGTATCAATGATTCAGACTCCATGTCTATTTCATTTTATTTTATTTTCTTAATCAGTGTTGATAATGCCTTTTATCGACAGCTTTCAAGGAACTTCCTCAGACTGGGAGATTTTTTAGATGAGGCTCTGCAGCAACTGATTGGGGAAGACAAACTTCAAAAAACCTCTGGGTTATCATCTTAAATCCAATGCTTTCCCCCTTACATTGCTTCCTCCTGAAGCTGATGAATGAAACTTCATAGTAAAAGAACCAAGAGTCCACTTATTGGAATCACTTTAGGAAATTGGTCAGATTCTATGAATCAGAAGATGCCTTATATTGAAGACTGGTAAAAAACAATCTCCGGATAATTCCTCCACATTCACTCAGGAGTGGAACTCTGGAGAAGGAATCCCCCTGGTGGCGGCTGTCAGGTCTCCCAAGTCAAATCGGCAGAAGCGCAGCCCATGTTTGTGACTTGCTAGCTCTTGGTGTGTTCCTGGCATGGATGTGCCTTAGGAGGCCACGTTTGCATTCCTGGCTCTAAGGAAAGGGAGAGCCTCTAGAAATCTGGATTCCCCTAGTCTGCTGTTTTAACTCACCTGCCCAAGTCATTTGATTTTCCGTGGCCTCAGCTTTCCAGTCTGCCATAGGGCTGTTTCCTGCCCTCTCCATCTCACAGGGTCAACCTGAGGATCCGCTATGTGTGTGAAAGCCCTTTGTAACACGCAGAGCACTGAACACCCGAGATGGACGAGCATGTTGCCCAGGGGTACCACTGTCACCAGCCTGGGCCTGGGGTAGAGCTGGGACCAGACACTTCAGATGCACCTGCCCCTGGTTTGAAATGAGTCACTGAAGCCAGTTTTAGCCCAAGGTAGGGAAGAGCCTTCCAAAGACCATTTTAGCAATTTGTATCAAAACTCTGAAAAATGTGCATTGCCTTGGGCTCTCTAGGAGCCAAGCAGACGAGCGAGCTAACTCGATGTAAAAAGATGTTCATCCTAGTGTTGTTTATGGGAACAACAACAGAAAAGTTCAACAAGGAACGGGTTAAGGAAAAGCCATATGATAGAATAATTTGTATCCATTAAAAAACATGGGGTGCAAAAAACATTTAAAGCATGAGAAGATGTTCATAATACATTGCTAACAGAAAAAAAAAGTTGACAACAGAATCATATGCAGGAAACAAATGCCATTTTGTAAGACTACGTATCTATCTGAATATATCTGTAAAGAAAAAAACAGAAAAGCTTCAAGATGCTAACCCTAGATGGTGTGATTATGGATTGGGGGTGTGCTTTTCTTGAGCTTTTCTGTGTTCTTCAATTTTTCTGCATTAAACAAGTGTTACTTTGTTGAGAGAGAGACAGAGAGAGAGAGAGAGAGAAGTAATAACCATGATTCTTAAAGAAACTTTCTGGACCTAACAGTCCAGAAACTACAAATCTTATGGTTAAATGAATGACTTTTATATGTAATAACATAGAGGAGGTTTGGGCAGAAATTTAAAAATTTAAAGGACTGATTGCATACAGTACTAGAGAAAGTGTGGGGCACAGGATCCCTCACAAACTGCTGGCAGAAAGTGATTCAACAATATCTTTTGAAATTTTAATGTGCCCCCCTTTTTGCAGTGATTGTATCCCTGGGAGTTGATCCCTTGGGAACAGAAGCAGTAGCACATAAGAATGCGTAGACCTGGGTGATGGTAGTGGAAGTGCCATCATAAATTGAAAGGTCATTATAAAAGGAGCATGACAGGCAGTGTACCCACATCATGGCCTCCTGGGCAGTCATGAAAGAGAAGTGGGTTATACAGGAGACCTGGAGGATTCCTGTGACACATGAAGTGAGAAAACCCATAGGCAGAGAAGTTTGCATAGTATGATTCCATTGTCAAAAAGACAGGCATTGGTTTTGTACAGAATGTATGTGGGGTCTTGGTGTATGATTACATGAGCCTGGAGAAAAGGGCCTGATGACCTGGAATGAGAGAGGAGGGATGTAGGGGAAAAGCTGCTAAAAGAAAAAGGTAAGGGAAGCGGCTGTGGCTCAATCAGTAGGGCTCCCGTTTACTATATGGGAGGCCCCGGGTTCGGTTCCTGGGGCCTCCTGGTGAAGGCAGGCCCGCCCGCACGGCGTGGTTGGCTGACCCAGCGAGCACAGGCAGCAAGGGGGGGATAAATGAATAAATAAATAAAAATCTTTAAAAAAAAAAAAAAAAAGAAAAAGGTAAAAGAGGTCACAATAAAAAACATGTTTACTATGACCCTATTTATGCAAAATAATATTTAGGGGTGAACAGAGTCTAGAGAAATGTATGAAAGGATGGTCTCCAAAATGTCAATGGGGTGATGACAAGATGGTAGAATTTCACACAATTTTTACTTTCTCCTTTATACTTTTCTGTAATGTTTGACATTTGTACAACGACTATGTATTTTTAATAAAGTCAAAGAAATACAATAAAGCTAATTTATTGTGGAAAAAGCACAAACCTACTCTCACCTCTCTCTCCAACTAAGTTTGAAAGTTATGCAATAGGGCATTTCAGGATCTGGAAGGCGTCAACCTCTCTCCATTTCCCCCTGGTCCAACCAGTTCATGGCAAACAGGACATATTCTGCAACTCAGATGTGCTTTAACTGATTTATTAAACAACGCCTTCACACTTTCTCAAAATGAATACCATTTTCATACTGCTGAGATAGATTTGCGACCTTGGGAAAATGTTTAAGTGTTAATAAAAAGCCTGCTCCCTGGGAATGGGTAATGCTATATTCACTCATCTCAAATGAGCCCCCAGCACCTTTGGCCATGTTCCTAAAGTCAGAGCAACATGGTTCTGAGAGCCAACATGTAGGACAGGACAGAAAGGGAAAGGATTCAGTGCCCTGTCCTCAGCTATTTGCTCTTAACCACCGGTCCTTAGCTGCATCTTGGCCAAACCTGCACTGACCTAGAAATCACAAAGTAGAAAAGAAGGATCCATATGTGGCCAGCAGGAACATGAACTAGTCTGCAGGGCACACTCAGGCTCTGCATGGTGAGGCCACCATTGTGGCATGAGCTTGGCTTGTGGTCCATCACTGGAAGGAAAAAATCCAGACATGGATCAAGTAGCCTGTCCAAGGGACTAGGGAGGAGATTTCAGGGTGAGAGGCAGCCCTGCGGAAAGGACTTACTGAGTGTCAGGGAGGTGATGGATGCTGTTCCTGGAGTTGCAGACAGAAAGCACAAGGTCTAGAGATGTGCAGATGGCAGCTCAGAGCCTGGGAGGCAGCAGCAGGAACTGGAGTGAAATGCCAGCTTCCACCCATTCCTAGGTCATGAGGCAGAGCTAGCCCCTGCCAGAGACTGCCACGACACCAAATTGCCTGAAGTCCACTCATATGAGGAGACTCACTCTCACCTCCCACCATGCTAGGGGCAGCCTGGTATAGGGTGACTGACATTAAATTTCTTGCTCAGCTCTAAATGTCATAATAAGGTCAGGTTGCGGGGATCCAGGAAACCAGTGGTGTGGCAGTTTGATATTATTTATGAATTCCAAAAAGAGAGATTATGTTTGTAAACTGGTCTGGTCCTCTGGGCGTGACATGCTTTGATTGTATTAGATTCAGCCTAGATATCTTTGATTAAATTATGTTAAGATTAGGGATTTGATTAGTCATTAGGGTGACTCAGTTTGAGTCCTTGCCCCCTTTGTGGGCTATATAAATGGACTCTCAATCTAGGAGACACAGAAGCAGATACAAGGAGATAGAGAGAGCTCCAGAGACACAGCAGAGGAAAGAACTTGACCCTGGGGCCCCGGAGAGAGAAATAAGCCATTTGCCTGATAGTTTATATCAGACCGAGCAAGAGGTTGGAGACCCAGCTGGCTCATACCTCACTGACATAGTCCAATCAAAAGCCCTAAAGTGATCTTATCAAGGAATCCAATCAAAGGCCCCTTAACTGAATTTAATGCAACCAAAAGGCTCCACCCCACAGGCATGGATTAGTTTAAGAACATAATCTTTTTCAGCGATTCACAAAACTCCAGCTGTCACAAGGATACTTGTGACCCATGTGAATATTCACCAAAGGAGTCGTAGCAAAGCAGCTCTCAATAATCAAGACATGATAACCATCCTGTGGGTGTCAGCCAGCCTCTTTGCCAGCACCCTGGTAATGCCTGATGAGCCCATGCATGGAGCGACCAAGGTGACAAGGATGAAGATGGTGCATGAGCTCAACAACATTGACTTCCGCTCCCCAAGGCTGCTGTGCATTCAGCTCGCCAAAAGCAGAGGTCAACACTGAGCCTACCATGTGGCCATTACTTTAGATACAGGTTTGCCTTCTCTGCTCCCGGTGCTTCTGCCATCACCACCATTCAAAGTCCTACAGAAGGCCTTATAGCCCTGTGGGCATCTCACACATCAATTTTTCTGACAAAGAACTCATAGAAGGGGAGTGATGGGCTCAAGCCCATGGGATTCACTGGTTTTACCAGAATACACAGAAAAAGGAACCAAAGGGTAGAAGTAGGACTACTCCTCCCCCGTCCCACTTAGTAATCTATGTGCGGAATTGTCGCTTACCATCAGCAAACGTTGGAGAGGGAATCCCCCGGTAACAGCTATATTATGATTCGTAGGTCTTACTTCTCAAGGGTTGAACACCTCTACCAGGGGCCATAAACAGTGGTTCCACTGACCTGGAAGTCCAGGTGGCCACCTAACCATCTGCTGCTCTTGATGCCATTGAACCAACAGGAAAAGAAGGGGGGTTACTGTTCTGGTAAGGTCATTGAAGCCATCACCAAGGTGATGTGACATTGCTATTACACCACAGGGATGGAGGACCATGCCTGGGACTCAGGGGGTTCTCTGGATTCCATCTTAGTTCCTCCATGTTTAGTCTTAACAGTTAATGGAAGACAACAGGAAACCAATGTTCCCGGTGCCACTATGGCAGCCTCCACGGTGAGCCAATATCCCTGCCTCCTGGTATTAACATCCTTGTGTCATTCTCTCCCGTTTCTCTGTGACCCAAAGATACAGCAAAATTGATGGTATGTCACTTCCAAGATAAGCTTGTAAAAGACACTGTGGTTTCTGTCTTGGGTTGTCTCTTGCTCTTTCTCTCTCTCTCTTTCTCAGATCACTTGCTCTAGGGGAAGCTGCACTGTGAACAGCCCTGCAGAGAGGTTCATGTGGTGAGGAACTGAAGCTTCCTGTCAAAAGCTTGGAGGCAGGTCCTTCAGCCCCAAGTTTTCAGTTGACTGTAGCCCCAGCCAATGGTTCAATTACAGCCGAGCCAGAAACACCCAGCTCAGCTGCTCCTGGATTCCTGTCTCTCAGAAACTGGGTGAAATTTCAAAAATTGTTCATTGTCTTAAGCTGCTAAATTTTGGGGGTAATTTGTTATGCAGCATAGATAACTGATACAGATTCAGACTTCTCGAAGAGTAGGCAGTGCTCCACTGAGCATCAGTTCAGGGACCGAGCTTCTTCCATGTTGCAGCTCCATCATTTTCAACATGTTCTTTCAAATTTCCCATGTGTGCAACATCAAGCTTGTGGAAAGAGGAAGAGCATGGAAGCTCGTGCAGAGGAAGTGCTGATGGGCCACCACCACTTCTGCCGGCATCCGCTGGCTACAGCTCAGTCAGATGGATGCAGCTAATTGCAAGAGGGCTGGGACTGTAGATGCGCTGGGTGCACAGGAGGAAGAGAAGATGGGCTTAGTGACCAGGTAGCCATCTCTGCCTGAACTGCATCACGCCAGCAACTCTGCAGCCAGCTGTTAGTGCCCTTAGCACTCGTGGTGGGGACACTCAAAGACACAGGCAGTCCCCCTCAGACAGCTGGACCTGAGGAACTGCTGAGCAGCGGGGACACAGCGTACGTGCTCGGCTGAGAAAAAAATGAGCCTCACATGAAAACCCCAAGGAAAGCCACTCCAAACTGAAGGCCTAAACTTGCAGCCAAGTAAGTTGTTTCTCACTTTACATTTTATAGTATATGCCAGAGAATGCTGAGCAGGGAATTTAGCTACTTAAAAATGGTTTCCAAGGAAGCCAGCTGGTTTAATTTATAATAAAATGCAGCTCATTGGTAAATGGATGGATTATTCAATAAAGATTTTGGTGTGATTACCTATCGATGTGGAAGGAAAGCAAGTTAGATGCCTACCTCCCATCATACACACACACAAATCCTAATAAATTAAATATTTACACATACATTTATTCACACGTGTATATAAACAGTGCTATATAAAATATAGGATGTATTTATTACTTAGGGGTGACTAGGGCTTCTCTAGGCATTATACACAAACCCAGAAGCCACAAAGGAAAAGCCCCACTTACTTGACTACGTAAAATTTTTATTTCAGTACAGTAAAAGACGTTATAATTATAGTTAAAAGGTAACTGAACAGATGGGAGAAAACATTTGTAGCATATTTGTTCATTCATCATTCAAAAAACTACTTACTGAGCACCTACCTACTACTATGTCCCAGACACAATGCTAGATGCTGATAAAATTACTTAGAGGATGTTCACGAATTTGCGTGTTTTTATTCAAAATTTTAATATGTGTGTGGCTAAATGAAGGGTTTATATCCAAAATATGTGAACAGATACCCTAAAACAAAACAATACCAAAAAATTGAAAATAAAGACACACATAAAAGGACACATCACATGTATGTTTGGATTTGTTTGGGCTGCATCTAAAAGTCAAAAGAGCAGTAGCTTCAATACATAGAAGTATATTTCTATCTCACATATAAAGACGTAGAGGAAGCCATCCAGATAGCTACAGCAGTTCCCCTTTCAACAGCGACTCAGCATCCTTCCTTCATTTCTGCTCTACTAATCCAGTAGCTTGGTTTCACCCTCAAGGTAATATATTTTCCAAAATGGTTGCTGAAGTTCCAGCCATCCTATTAGCATTCCAGGCAGGAGAAAGGAAAAAGGAGACAGAACAATAGGGTTCCCTCCCCTCTCAGTTGATTCTCTTCAAGCAGCCTCCCTGTCCTTTTGCTGACATCTCATGGCTAGGCTGAAACCTAATGACAGGGTCACTCATCACTCTAAGGGAGCCTGTTCTAATGTGGTCTTTTAGCCAGGCGCCTTTTCACCACAAATACAACTTGGATTCTGTTCCTAAGAAAGAAGGAGAAAATTAATACTGAGTATCAACTAGATGACTGCCACATCAGGCAAATACTAAGCAACGAAAGCTGACCTGGCAATATTAAAATCAGAATTTATGGCAGAAAGTGTTATTAGGCATATAGAAATATATAACATAATGATAAAGCATACTATCCTCCCAATCATGAATTTGCATGCACCTGACAATATAACTGCAATATACACAAAGTGAAAACTGGCTCAATTACAAGGAGAAATTGAAAAGTCCACAGGCATGGAGGAAGATTTTGATGCTCATCTATTAGAAACTAATAGATTCGGCAGATTAAAAAAAAAAAAAAAGTTGAATGATTTACAATGTCTATACAATATGATTCGCAAGTTTAATCTCCTTTATAAAGAACTTTGGATCTAACAAATAGACAATATTCATGATTTTCACACACTGAACCTCTATAAAAATTGACCATTTACGAGGTCTCAGGAAACGTTGAAGCTTCTATACCTTCTAAGCCACAATCTCTGATCACAGCGCAGAGGTCTACAATATTTTAAGTAATGCTTTTTAAATCCCCACTCGTTTAGAAGTGGGAAATTAATCTTAGATAACTAGTAGATTATAGAGGAAAGTACAAGTAAATGACAAAACATTTGGAACTGAATGTCTATGAAAGTACTACTTCCAAACCTTGCGGGAAGTAAAGTGTATAGGTACTTCGTTCTAAATTTATGGCCTTAACCACATTATGTTTTTTAAAAAAAACAGTGAAGACAGTGACGGGAAAACAGCAAAGGGTAAGAAACCCCGTCCCGGTGGTGATGACCACACAGCACGGTGCATGTAATTAACGCCACTGAATTGTATGCTTGAACGTGGTTACAGCATTGTACTTACATTACCATGATAAATTGTTAAAAACAAAAACAAAAAACATCCTTAGCTCTTATATTCTGGAAAGCAGCTTACTACAGACAATGCCCCTTCCCCATGTGACTTAAACTCACCGATCCCCTCACCCCCGCCCCGGTTTACTTAGGTCAAGACCAGACACAGACCTTCCAAATTCCTGTTCTTTGCCTCATGCCTGATGAGCTGAGCTGCTGGTCCTCGATCAATCAGAGGGAATTGCTCGTTACCCAAACTCAGGCACCTCCCAGAAAACAGGCTGCTTCAGCATAAAATAGCCTCAGCTCTACAGTCTGATCACGCCACCCTTTCAGTCCACTTCCCTACAACCAATTCTCTCCTCTCTATCAAAGAAGAGCCCTTTTTGCCTAACTCTTGAGAGCTGGCAGAACTTATGGTGGGAGGGGTCTCCCGATAGCCCCCCCCCAGCTGCAATAGCCCCTTTCTCCCTTTCGATAATCCTCCCAAATAAAGTCTCTCCTTACCAAGTCCAGATTTGTTTTTCCATTTGACAATTGAAAATAATGATTAAAAGGCATTCAACTCAAGAGGCTAGAAAAATATTAAAGAGTAAGTCAAAGGAAAATAGAACAAAAAAAAAAAAGGAAAAGGAAAACTATAATGAAGTGGAAACTTTTAAACAGTGGAGATCATCAGTGTCTGGGAGGCTGCCTGTTCCCTGGCCCGATGCTGCCTTCCAAGGGAAGGGTGGAGTACGGCGGGTGTCACCTAGGGGGCAGGAGCGGCGCCCCCACCCCATAGCTCCGTGCCCGCCCCCCTCTTCCAGCCTGCTCCTTCCAGCCTTCTGACCTACCAGCCAAGCCACTGTCCCCAAGCCCACGTAGAGCCTAACCACAGGCTGCTTCTCTCTTCACACAAGGCAGGTGGCAGGTGAGTGGCCTGCAGGTCCGGGCGCTGCCTTTTCAAACCCCGCCCCCCCAGGAAGAGGGGGCAGTGGTGCAGCAGCTATCCATTCCCAGCTCACACCAGCACACCAAGATGATCCACCCCTGACTCGACCTCAACCTTTTTCCTCCTCTCAGCTGGTCAGAGGGAAAAGCCCACAAGCCCAAGGTGTGCGCCAAGGAAGAGGGACCTGGGCCGCCTGGCCGCACAGCTCACTTGTGCCTTTTGGGCCTTGTGAGCCCAGTCCCTGCCGTTCCACTTCCACATCATGATGGACGCCTGGCCTTATGATGACTGAACCTTATGATTCATCAGCTCGTGATAAATCTGGCCACACATGGCCACTCGATGTCCTGTCAGATGCTTGCTTTTTATCAGGGCCCAGGGGCGTGTCACAATTCATCTCTGCTGCAGATGGCATGGCCTTCTTACAAACCCTAGGGATCTGGACCAGAACCTTCTCATTGGAGATTCCCAGAGACTCCGCATGGTGACCATAGGGTCTGCCAGGTCCTATGTCCCAAGCATGGTTGCTTATGTCACTGCTATTCCAAACTAGCAGCCTCTGCATCACCCAAAAATAGATCCAAAGCAATATTCCGAGGTGCTGAATGTGCTGCCCCCCAAACCCCAAAGAGGCCCACCAGGAGTCGAGCTTCCTTTCTGGTGGTAGAAGGTACAAAGTGCAACAACCGCCCATGACTTTGGAAGATATGACCCAGCATGCCAGGCCACTGGACCCTTTAAAACTTGCCCAATGTGGCAGGTCCTTGAATCTTTCAGTTTCTCTCCCACCTTCTGGAGCACACATATTCTCCAGTGCTTCCAATGAACCTGCTACTCCTTGCTCAGCAGGTCTGATTAACATTATGTCCTGATAGGGTGGACTGATATGATGGTCTATGGTTTGTCCAGATGGACCAGAGCTCTTTGGATTATATTGTGACAGTGAACAGGAAAATTAACATAGCCCTGGGATAAGGTATGTGTTTGCCAGATCAATAGCCACACACCCAAGATGCTATTAACCAGCTCTGGCAAAGATCCCACTTCCTTCATAGAAGCTGCGACTGGGACTACTACTTGGTTGAGTCTGTGATTGTCCACGTCATCTTCCATGATCTATCTGTGTTTTTTACAGGGACCAGCCTGGTGAATTCAATGGGACTACATCCTTTATGTCTTTGGGGATGGCAGTAATCTGTCATTCCTCCAGAGATGCAATACTGATTCTAATAGGATATCCTAGCTGGGGAGGTGGAGGAGGAAAGCCTGTTTGATGGGCTCCTACTTGGCCTTTCCTGATACAATAGCTCATATTCTACAGGTCAAGGAACCACATGAAAGTTCTGTCAACTGCTAAGTATTTCTAGTCCACTCATACCTCCAGGAACTGGAGACCAGGTGGGTCTCTTGACACAGTAGGCCCATTGTGAGACGGACCTAGGCCAAAGCTCCGTTGATTACCTGATCCCCATACAGCCTTACTCTACTGTAACACGCCACCTGGATCCCTGGGTGTCCTACAGCCTGTGTCCTACAGCCTTCAAAAGATACGGGTAACCACATGTGGCACCCATGGAGAGGTACCACTCAGCTCTGCCTTCAAGAGAGAGTCCGCCTCAAGGAGTGCAATGACCGACAGCCTTCACGGGCGGTGCCATCAAGGCCTGCCACAGTGTCTAAGCCAAGGCCCTTCTCTCCAGCGGCAGCTCCCAGCCAATGACTGTGCACAGCAGGGGGACTAGAGCCTGGCATTTTCTTCCCCAAGTGGGACTCCTCTAATGGGCAGTCACTGCTCTTGAACCCCCTCTTGGGCTGACCAAGGCTCCCTCAGAGCTGCACTGTACTGGGAGGCTTTTCCTACCCAACCCTCATTCCTTCCACTCTCCATTCCCAGGTGTCAAATCATCTTTGCAGCCTGAGCCTTTCCCTCCCTACTCCTGCTCCCCTTCCTCTCGACCTCCCACAGCAGTTACCAAGCAGTTACTCTTGCACTTCCAGCTCCATCTTGTTATCTGCTTCCCAGAGGGCCTGAACACACCCTTTTCCCAATGTAGGATTACTCAAGTAGGTGGTTGACAGTCACTTTGGGGAAGGCCTTGCAGGAATCACTGCTATATATGCTTGCCGGGGTGTTACAGGGACTGTCCTCATGGGACCAGCCCACCTTTCAGCTGATGGATTCTGAGTTGGAGAACTGGTTCTGGCCTGGAAACTAGGCCAAGGATCATGACTTTTCATTAGGGCATCAGACATCAGCCTTCTGCTAATCCATTCTTAAAAAAAAAAAAAAAAAAGCAGAAAACTTTCATCATCTCAAACCAAAACTCATACTCATTTAGCAATAATTCCCCATTCCTCCCTTCCCCAACCTCTGGTAATCATTATTCTACTTTCTGTCTCTATGAATTTGCTTATGCTAAGTATTCCATAGAAGAGAAATCATATAATATTTGTCAGTTTGTGTCTGGCTTATTTCACCCAACATGATGTCTTCAGGTTTCATCCATTTGCCACATGTACCAGCAATTCAGTTCTTTTTATGGCTGATTAATGTTCCATTGCATGGATAGACCATATTTTGTTTAACCATTAATCATCAGGACCTCATTCTTTTTACAGCTGAATAATATTCCATTGCATTGTGTCTACCCATTCTTCAGTTGATGGGCACTTGAGGTGGTTTCACCTTTTAGCAATTGTGAACAATGCTGCAATGAACATTGGTTTACAAATATCAGTCCAAGTTTCTGCTTTCAGTTCTTTTGGGTATATACCCAGAAGCGGAAGTGCCAGACATATATTAATTCTATGTTTAATTTTCTGAGGAAACACAAACTGTTTTCCACAGTGGCTGCACCATTTTACATTCCCACCAACTATGCACAAGAGTTCCTATTTATCTGCATCCTTACCAACACTTAATTTCAAGGTGTTTTTTTTTTTTTAAATAATAACCATCTTAGTGGCTGTGAATTGGTATCTCTTTATAGTTTTAATTTATATTTCTCTAATGGCTAATGATGCTGAGCATCTTTTCATGTACTTATTGGCCATTTGAATACCTTCTTTGGAGAAATGTCTATTCAAATCCTTGGCCCATTTTTAAATTGTGTTGTTTGTCTTTTTGTTGTTGTAGATATTCTCTATATATTCTGGATATTAAACCCTTATAAAATATATGGTTTCCAAATATTTTCTCTTATTCTATAGGTTGTTGTATTAGTCAGCCAAAGGGGTGCTGATGCAAAATACCAGAAATTGGTTGGTTTTTATAAAGGGTATTTATTTGGGATAGAGGCTTACAGTTACCAGGCCATAAAGCACAAGTTTCTTCCCTCACCAAAGTCTGTTGCCACATGTTGGAGCAAGACAGCTGCTGATGTCTGCCAGGGTTCAGGCTTCCTGGGTTCCTCTCTTCCCGGGGCTGTGTTTCTCTCCGGGCTCAGCTCCTCTCTTTCCTCCACAAGGTCAGCTGTAGACTGTGAGGCTCTCTAGGCTTTGCCTCTCTCCACAAGCCCAGCTGTGAACTGTCAGGCGAACAGCTCGTCTCTTTTCCTGGGGCCTTCTCTCCTTCCTCACGACCAAGCTCCTCTGTGTGCTTAATTCCCCGGGCTCCAGCATTAAAACTCCGCATCAGAACTCCAACTCAAAACTCCAACTCTGTTGGCAAAGGGTGATGCAACTCTTTGCCATGGCTTTTAGCTTTGAGACCCCACCCACCAAGGGGCAGGGCTCGACACCCTACTGACATGGCCCAAACAAAATCGTAATCATAATTTAATCACGCCCAGAGGAACAGACCAGTTTACAAACATAATCCAATATCTATTTTTAGAATGCATAACTATATCAAACTACCACAGTCATCTTTTCACTTTTGAAGGAAATATTTATTTTTATGTATTTACTCACCCCCTCATTGTTTTCCGCTCACTGTCTGCTCTCTGCGTGTTCTTCTGTATCTGCTTGTCTTCTCTTTAGGCGGCACCAGGAACTGATCCTGGGACCTTCTGGAGTAGAGAGAGGCGCTCAATCTCTTGCAGCACCTCAGCTCCCTGGTCTGCTGCATCTCTTATTGTCTCTCTCCTGTGTCTCTTTTTGTTGCATCATCTTGCTGCACCAGCTCTCTGTGCAGGTCAGCACTCTGTGCAGGCCAGCACTCCTGCACAGGCCAGCACTCCACGTGGGCCAGCTTGCTTTTCACCAGGAGGCCCCGGGAATCGAGTCCTGGACCTCCTATATGGTAGACAGGAGCCCAATCACTTGAGCCACATCTGCTTCCCTATTTTTTAATATGTCTTACATGTTTTTGTTCTTCAATTACTCCATTACTACCTTTTTCCAGTATTGCTTTTGATTTACTATTTTCCTATTCCACACCATTAATATCCATTCCCACACATATGGCCCTGATTTCTGTCTATATGTACTGGAAAACTCACCCAGTTTTTTTGGAGCATGGCATATTTCCTCATGGGTCACACTTTGCACCTTAACCTTTGGGAGCTTGTGTGTCTTTAGTTATAAGTCTGAAAGAAAAGAGGGGTGGTGGGGTGGGTAAGAAGCATTAGAAGAGTCTTAAGAGCCAATTACCTCATGGCATTCCATTCCGGTTTCATCTGGTGAGACAGGATGAATCTCTTCAGGTGGAGGTTATATGGCAGACTCCTTGGGGCAGACTGGAGGTTGGGTGGCTGGTTCCTCAGGGCAGACTGGAGGTCAGACAGACCATTACAGGCTTATCTGGCAAAGACTCAGCAGAATCTAGGGTCTCAACGACCCCACTGCCATCGTTATCAACCCATATGTCTCCATTCCTTTCCAGGCAATGCCTTCACTTATCAGCAAATGCCCTGCAAGTTTGAGATTTTAGCCTCCATTGGAACTCCACTACTTGCACAAAGAAATTCTGGGTCTGGTTTCCAAAGATCTCAAATCACAACTGGATGAAACAAGATTGTCTTTCAGAGCACACAGAAACTTTCACTCAGTCAAGCGGCAGTTAAGTTGCAAATTTGAAACCTTCAACTCGTCCCTTTCTTTTGTAACTGTATCCAGCATATTTAGGAACAACCAGCCAAAATCATTGTACCTTTTAACTCTGTTAAGGTTTAACACACTCTCACCCAGAGCCTTGCCTCTTATAAGCATGGAAGTAGCCATATCTAGTGGTGATATTTTGTATCTCTCTATTGCCAACTCATGCCATGACCTCTTGATTATTGGAAACAGAGTCATTAGTGCCTTTGAATCTAATCAGAGTAAAGAGCCAATTGCAAAAAACAAACAAACAAACAAACAAACAAACAAAAACCCAGAGCCAATTCAGAAATCCCATTTTTAAGATTCTGTTTCTCAAGAACCACTCCTGGTACCAAGTTATATTAGTCAGGGTTCTCTAGGGAAACAGAAACAACAGGAGATGCCTGTAAATATGATATTTTATAAAATTGTCTCATGCAACCATGGAAATGCACAAGTCCAAATTCCATAGGGCAGGCTGAAAGCCAGGGACTCCAGTGAAGTTCCTCATGAATTCCCCAGGAGAAGGTGACTGTCTGAAGTAGAGATAGGAATTCTCTCTCTGACTGCTATAATCACTTCTCCTTTTAAGGCCTTCAACTGATTGGATGAGATATCTTTCCCTATTGAAGGCAATCTCCTCAGTTGATTGTAGATGCAATCAGCCATACATGCAATCAACTCACTGATGATTTAAGTCCATGAAATGTCCTCACCGTACAATTAGGTCAGTGCTTGTTTGACCAAACAGGTGAACACCATTACATGGTCAAGTTGACACATGAGCCAAATCATACACTTTATATGTTGTTATTGTCTCAGATTACATCTTTAGACATTGAATGCCTATTAACATAGATTTTAAATGTTATTTTACACATTTGCCTAAGTTATATGGGGAGAGGGGAGCAGTTACTAATCAAAAGTATAATAACACAAGATTTTTTATATTAACCTATGTAGCTACCTTCACCAATGTTTTTTCTTTCTTCTTTTGGCTTCAAGTTACGGTCTAGTGCCCTTTTATTTCACTATGAAGGACTCCCTTTAGCTAGGGCAGGTCTTCTGGGAGTGGATTCTTTCAGTTTTTCTTTATATGTAAATGTCTTAATTTCTCCTTTTTTTTTTTTTTTTTTTCTTTCTGTTTTCCTTTTTTTTATTCTGATTTCTGATTTTTTTAAAGAAAATTTTGCTGGATATAAAATTCTTGGTTTACAGTTTGTTTTTTTCTTTAAGGACATTAAATATGCCATCCCACTGTCTTCTGGCCTCCATGATTTCTGATGAGAAATCCACTGTTAATCTTATTGGGGAATCCTTGTAGGTGGCAAGTCGTTTCTCTCTTGCTGCTTTCAAAATCCTCTTTTGTCTTTGGATTTTGACAATTTCACTCTAATGTGTCTTGGTGTAAATCTATTAGAGTCTATCCTACTTGGAGTTTGTTGAGTTTCCTGGATGTGTATATTCATGCCTTTCATCAGATTTGCAAAGTTTTCAGCCATTATGTCTTCAATACTTTTTCTGTCCCTTTCTCTCTCTTTTGTCCTTCTGGATTCCAGTGATGCATATGTTGGTATGCTTGATGGTGTCCCACAAGTCTCTCAGTCTCTCCTCACTTTTCTTTTTTTTTTCTTCTCCTCACACAGGATAATTTCAATTGTCTTGTCCTCAAATTCACTGATCCTTTCTTCTGCCTATTCAAATCTGCTGTTGAATCCATCTAATGAGTCTTTCATTTCAATCACTGTATTCTGCAGCTCCAAAATTTCTGTTTGGTTCCTTTTTAGAATTTTTATCTCTTTATTTTGTTCATACAATATTTTCTTAATTTCCTTTAGTTCTTTCTATATGGATTCCCTTAGCTCATTGAACATATATAAGACAGTTGATTTAAAGTCATTAATCAATAGTCCCAATGCATGAGCTTCCTCAGGGATGGTTTCTGGCAAATTCTTTTTTTCTGGTGGATGGGCCATACTTTCTTGTTTCTTGGTGTATTCTGTAAATTTTTTTTTGTTGAAAACAGGGCATTCTGAGTATTATGTTCTTGAAATCTAGTTCTCCCACTCCTCTGGGATTGCTAGATTATTGTTGTTCTAGTTTTGTTATTGAGTGCTGGAAACATCGATCTGTGGCTTTTCCTATCTATTTTGGCTCCCAAATGAGGAATGAAAAGAGAAAAAAGAAAGGGGGAAAGAAAGGAACAGCTTCTTTAGGACTCTTTTGTTACTTTTGCCTGAGGGGGGTTGGAACAATGGCCACCCTCAGCACCGGCCCCGGTGATCTGAAGTAGCTGATCAAAAGCAGTGATCAGGGAAACAGATGTGGCTCAAGAGATTGGGTTCTTGTCCACCATATGGAATGTCCAGGGCTAGATTCCCGGGGCGTCCTGGTGAAAGGCAAGCTGGCCCACGCAGGAGTCCTGGCCCACATGGAGAGCTGGTGCAGCAAGATGATGCAACAAAAGAGATGCAGAGAAGAGAAAATAAGAGACGCAGCAAACCAGGGAGCTGAGGTGGCGCAAGAGATTGAGCGCTTCTCTCGCACTCCAGAAGGTCCCAGGATCAGTTCCCGGTGCCACCTAAAGAGAAGACAAGCAGACACAGAGGAACACACAGCGAATGGACACAGAGAACAGAAAGTGAATGCATAACAATGGGTGGGGGAGGGGAATAAATAAATAAATAAATAAATATTAAAAAAAAAAAAAAAACTGGTGATGAGCAATCAGACCACAAACTCCCAGATTTTGGAAGACTAGGTCCTTTAGCCCATCTGGCACCAGCAAGCTGCAAGCCTGGAATGAAGTCCCCACTGCTACTGCCACACAACTGGGGAATTGTGGATGATAGTGGTTACATAGAGGTTGAAATTCACTGGTATTTACCACAATTCTCCAGCCTCTTCTTCTAGGTCTTCATTGGGTACTACACAGTGTCCCACCAGACTCCAGAGTTTCAAAAGAGTTGATTCAGGCAGTTCCTTCCAGTTCAATAGTTGCTTTGGTGGAAGGGCTGATTCCTGGAGCTTCTTATACCACCATCTTCCCACAGTCCTCCTCTGCTAATCCATTTTGATCACTTTTGATTAAACAGTCTTCATGTTGGCGGCCCAAATATCTGGAGATTAGCCACCTCCTTGGGTCCCTGTAGGTCAGGTCCCTTGGTTGCCACTCCAGCCTTGCTGTCCATTCCAGTACTCGTACCCAGCTTGCTTCTGAGAGCAAGGGCTGCCGTAGCCACTACTCTTCCAGGAGCCGATTGTTGCCACGGCTTCTCGGGAGCCCTGGTCTGTTCAGCACCTCTCACTGTCAGGCGCAGCCTGAGGAGACCAGCTAGCCCGAGCTTCTCAGCAACGCTGGTGTCCCCTTGCCGGTCCATTCCTTCTCATTTTGATAAAAAGGGCCCTCCCAAGGAACTTGGTCAGCTAGTGGGTTTTCTAATCTGAAACAGAAGATTCTTCCAAATATGCCCACTTCTCTGGGACTCTGGATATCTTCCTCCATGGTCTGCCCCACAAGCTGTTCCAAACCTCCACTTCATTCAGCTTGGATTCTCACTTTTGCCAAGCTTGCAGGAACCCACCCAGCAACAAACAAGCCCCATCTGCGGAGGGCCATCTTGGAGCGTTAAATCTGAGAGTGTTTCCATATTGACACACTTCTATTCAGTTTCCCCTGATCCAGAACCTTAGGAATCCACTCCTAGGAATATTCTCCCAGTCCTACCAGCCCCTGTTGGTCCCATAGCTCCTTTGGTGACTAATCTCTCTTCTTCGTTAGCAAGCAAAGCATTTCCCTGACCGGGTTATGCTGATAACCAGTTTGGGGTCTGGTGGCCAAGAGGGGAAGTGGAGGCCGCCTGAGAGGCATAACCATTGTCCTGCAAGGCACTTTTCCTTCTTTGAGGTTTCTACATAGGCTTTTTTTTTTTAGGTACCGGGGACAGGGGATTGAACCCAGGACCTCGTATATGGGAAGACAGTGCTCAACCACTAAACCACATAGGCTTCCCTGAATTGTTTTTTTTTTTTTTTAAGATTTATTTATTTCCTCTCCCCACCCCCCGTTGTTTTGCACTTGCTGTCTGCTCTCTGTGTGTTCTTCTGTGTCTGCTTGTCTTCTCTTTAGGTGGCACTGGGAACTGATCCCGGGACCTTCCAGAGTGGAGAGAGGCGCTCAATCTCTTGCGCCACCTCAGCTCTCTGATCTGCTGCATCTCTTCTTGTCTCTCTTCTGTGTCTCTTTTTGTTGTGCCATCTTGCTGCGCCTGCTCTCTGCGCGGGCCAGTACTCCTGCACGGGCCAGCTCTCCACTCGGGCCAGCTCGCTGCACAGGCCAGCTTGCTTTTTCACCAGGAGGCCCTGGGAATTGAACCCTGGACCTCCTATACGGTAGATGGGAGCCCAATCACTTGAGCCACATCTGCTTCCCTGCTTGTTGTTTGTTTTTGTTTTTTCAGGAAGCACCGGGAACCAAACCCTGGACCTCCCATGTAGGAGATAGGCGCTCAACCGCTTGGGCCACATAGCCTCTCCTCTGCATAGTCTTTAAGGCAAAGGGTAGAGGGAGTCTCCATCTTCCAACAGGGGGAAGTGAGCCATTTCTACAGACCAGAGGGTGCAGAAGAATCTGGGCCTTTGAGGTTCTGAAGAGCATGTCCCCAAATAGTTCTATCTCAGCTCTCGGGTTCCCACTCTCTCTCCCTTAACACTCTGACTTCGGAGAAGAAACTTCCCTAGGCTGAGAATTCGGCCTTCTCTGAGAACCTGCCGCTCATACAATTAAGTCCTTGCCTGTGCCCAGCTGTCTGCCCTCTGGCTGCAGAAGAGAAGGGTCTCATTAAATGACGTAAGGAGGGAAGCGGCTGTGGCTCGGTCGGTGGGGCTCCCGTTTGCCATGTGGGAGGCCCTGTGTTCGGTTCCCGGGGCCTCCTGGTGGGGGCGGGCCCGCCCGCACGGCGTGGTTGGCTGACCCGGCGAGCGCGGGCAGCAGGGGGGGGATAAATGAATAAATAAATAAAATCTTTAAAAATAAATAAATAAATAAATAAAATAAATAAATGACGTAAGGAAGCCTTCTGACTCTTGGCTTTACACTGGGGGTCAGTTGCCCTGAGCCTGTGGTTTTCTCTCTTCAAGCATCAGTGGCATCTGGCAGCAGCTTGGCCGTTCCACAGCCTGCACCTGCACTCCTATCTCATGCCAGTGACCACCAGTGGTGGCGTCCTCATTGCCAGCTGGCCAGAAGGGGTCCAACAGCAGAATCCCCTCCGGGCTCTCCTGGCACCGTCTTGGGCTGAGTCACCTAGAAGCAGCAAGGACAGACTGTGGGAGAGCTACAGGAAGGAAGCAAGCAGTACTGGGAAGGGGAACGGGTTGAGCAGGGACATGGGCTCAGGTTCAGTCCGTCTTGGCCTGATCCACAGGGGACCCTGGAGCATGAATTGTACCACGGACGTATCCCCATCTTGAGGCGTGGGAGCAGCTTTCAGTCCCCTTGTATCAATTACTCTTTGGCCATGGTCTGTCCCCGAACCTTCCCTGTGTTGTGGCTCCTATTGGCTGAGGACGACTCTCCAGAGAAGCGGGGAGGGGGCACCAGCCCGGGAAGGGGAATCTGGTGGGAAGCGGGCACGGATTTCCCAAACCAACAACGCTCCTCTGCTATTTCAGGCTGGTTCACGAGTCAGCCGCCATGTCCTTGTCCCGGTGCCTGTCCGTCACCCTTCACCGTGTCCCCCACACTGCAGGGGACAGTCACCAAGCTCTCTGAGGGGCTCCGTTGAAGCCTCTCCCTAAGGGGCGGGCGGGGACACGTACAGCCGCATCCAGTCTCTCTAAAGAAAATCCGCCAAGTTCCAACCTCCTGTGGCTGCTCCGACCTCTTTGATAGGTTAGAGGGGGTGGTCGAGTTCCAAAGCCTGTTCTGTGACCAAATTTTGCAAGTGTCTTCCAGTCGTGGGACTTGCTGGCACCTGTTTTCTTGAAGCCTCAGCCAAAAAGGAGCCAGAAAGAGCCTGAGGCTTACACCCTGTCACCCTGATGTGTAAGCTGCCTCTGGTGCCGGCTCTCGCCCACCAGGCTCACCTCCCACTCCCACCCCTGAACTCAGCAGAAACAGAAGTGGGAGCTCTCCCCCTCCGCCTCCTCTCCCACCACCCAAGGGGAGCCCGGGGTTGCTGGGCGGAGGAGAGCGCCATCCAGTGGGCGCCCAGGGCAGCAGTGTCTGCAAGCCACTGGCAGGGGCTGGTTGGGGCCCTCAGCCTGGCGACGGTGTAGAATGATGTGTCCCGGGGAGGCGTGGGGCCAATGTGCAGGACGGCCAAGAACAAAAAGAGAGAGGACTTGGGAAGGTGCAGGGACCAGGGAGCTTCCACGGAGGCCGCAGGAGCCCTGCCGCAGCCTGCATCCGTCCTGCCTAATGGAGGAGGCTCTGCCGCTCGCTGACCTTTGTGGGAAATTTCCTGCACATTCCAAGAAAGAGACACTTAAAATCCATATGGATCGAGTGTTTCTTTTATTCCCAGAAGAGAGGTGAGACAGGATTCAAAACAGGGAGAGGGTTCCCCTCTCCACGGTGCCTGAGGGCACTGGCCCACTCCCTCCGCTCTGGCAGCCAGGAGGACAAGGGAGCCGACTGTCACGCAGAGATGGAGACAGAAGGTCAGTTACCCCAGCTTTCGCTTCCCCAGACACAGCTGGCAGGACAGAAGGAGGCAGGCACCACACAGGCCGCATGAGCAGGTCCACCTGTAGCTGTGTGCTCTAATAAGTACAGGGAAAGGTCTGGAAGGAACTGGACCAGCTGGCAGTGGAGGGAGCAGAAGAGGGAGCTTTCACTTCTTAATTTACATACTTCCCCAAAATTGTGGTGCGATCGTGGGTGAACTTCACTTTCATTTTTGACTTATTTTTGTATTTTTCAAGTTCACAAGTTATTGGGAACAACAGGACAGTAAGTGCCTCCAAATGGAAGAATGCAGCACCACCGACCGAGCAGTCTTGCCAAAAGGAATCAGGCCTGAACCAGGTCAAACTTCTAGATCAGGCGTCCACAAAACTAGGCCTAAAATAAAGTTTTATTGGAGCACCTCCCTGCTTACTTCTTACACGCTGCTGCTCTTTGCACTGCAGCAGGGTCAAGTAGTTGCAACAGAGACTGCACAGCCCACAGATCCTAAAATGTTTACTATCCTCCCTGTCCAGAAAAATGCTGCCAACCCCTGCCCTAGATCCAGCTACCAAATTACAGGATATACAAGAGGCAAAGGAACATGTTAAATGACGCCAAAGGGATACAACCAGCAAAATCCAAGCTACGGGAAACTCTCCAGGACAAACCATCAATATGTAAATTGAAAAAAACAAAAGGAGGGGTTCTCTAGATGAAAAGAGGCTTCAATCATATCAGCCAGTCACAACGTGTGCACCTTATTTGGATTCTGAATCAAGCAAACTGCAAAATGTTTTTATTAAACATCTATGACATATCTGGGATCATTGAAAATTTGAATACTGCCTGGCTGTTTGATAATTGTGCTAGTTTGCTAGGCTGCTAGAAGCAGATACCATAAAATTGGTTGGCTTTTTTTTTTTTCCACATCGGATGGGTAATGTGCCAACGTCTTAAGGAGGTTTGAGGGAGGCACATCTCACTCAAATGCGTGAATACCCATTCATCGTGCTTATGAGCCACAAAAGGGTCCAGGATGGCTTTTAACAATGGGAATTTATTCGCTTACAGGGTTTTTTGGTTTGGTTTGAGGTACCAGGGCCAGGGATTGAACCCGGGACCTCGTAAGTGGGAAGCCTGGGCTCAACCACTGAGCTACACCGGCTCCCCTAGCTTACAGTTTTGAGGCTGAAAAAAAATGTCCAAATCAAGGCACCATCAAGGCAATGCTTTCTTCCCCAGGCTGGCTGCCAGCGATTCTTGGCTCCTCTGCCCCACGGCAAGGCACACGGCGGCGCAGCTTCTGCCGGCCTCTCCCTTCTCTTCCAGGTGTCATTGCTTCCAGCCTTTTGCTTCTGTGGCTTTCTCTCTCTTTCCTGAATTCTCTTATAAAGGACTCCAGTAAGAGGATTAAGACCCACCCTGGGCCATCCCTTAACCTCATCAAAAGGTCCTACTTACATCCTGCAGGTTTATACCCAGAGGAAATGGATTTGCTTTAAGAACATGATTTTCTGGGGTACATACAATTCCAAACCACCACAATAATATCAAGAAACTATTTGTTAAATTTTTAAGTGTTAAAAAAAGCAAATGATTCCAAATAACTTATATAGATATCCCACCCTTAAAGAGGCAGAGCATAGCTCCCCTGCTTAAATGTGGGCTGCTCACAGGACTTTCTTCCAGAGAGGACAGTATGGAAATGGGGGAGGGGAGAAACCTGACAAAGGCTCCCCCCGCCAGGGGATCAAGGTCAACATCAACAGCGATAGGTCATATTGATAGCACGGACCTGTGACATGATGTGATGAGGATGGCTCTACCTCTGTGATCTTCTTCCCCAACAATGCATCAATCCAGTCTAATCATGACAAAAACATCAGGCACATTCCAACTGAGAGACATTCAACAAAATACGCGACTGACTGACCAGCCATCCTCGGCACTGTCAAGGTCACCAGCAACCGGGGCCATCTGAGGAAATGTCAGAGTCAAGAGGAGCCTAAGTAGACATGACAACTCAATGTAATCTGGGATCCTGGGACAGAAAAAGGGGCATTATGGGAAACTGAGGAAATCTGTATAAAGTATGGACCACAGCTGATGATCATGTATCAATATTGGTTCATTAACTGTGAGAAATGTGCCATCATATTAGTAATAGGGGAACTGGGTGTGGGGTATACAGGAACTTTTTTGTAAATCTAAATTCTGTAAATCTAAAACTGGCCTAAAATAAAACGTTGCAATTGAAAGTTATCTGGTTATACCTGGCCTCACCCATGAGAACAGGTAACACGTATGCAGCACTTCCCAGGTGCCAGGAACTGCTCCACACATGCACACACTCACAACCATCTAATGTGCAGCTTGTTATTTTATAGATGGGGATGTGAGGAACAGAGAGGTTGAGTAACTTGTCCCAGATCACACAGACAGTGAGTGGCCAAATCAAGATTCAAGCACATGTATTGATCTCCATTCCCTCCCAAAAAAGTTATAAAAATTATAACCCTACAAGGACAAAGAAGAGAAGAAAACACATAACAGCAGAAAAGAAAATGTTGAAATCTGGGGATGAAAGGAAAAGCTGGTATAGGTGTGGTAAGTGACAGCAAAGCAGAGAAAGCTGGAACCTAAGTGTCTGCAAAGGGCCATGCAAGGGAGCAGCAAGGGAGGAACGAACCCCTTCACCCCACAGCACTCCAGGGAGGCTCAGGAACTGAGGCCCCAGGGACCAAAAAGGCAGGGTGGAAAGTAGGTAGAAAGGGAATGAAGTGAAACAATGTGACCCTCGAACCCCTGTCCCCACTTGACTCCGGGAAACACAGGTGAGCTAGTCCCCTTAGGCAGGAGACAAAGAATCCTTTGTTGGAGAAACTGACATCTGGGTGTTCCTGTAAAACAGGAAGAAGGGTCACCATTCCATTCCTCCTGTGCCCCAATTTCCATTTTAGGGACTGTCCGGTACATGAGTGGACAGCCAAGGGTCAGCCGATATTTAAGAGTTTTGTGTCAATACGACAAGGACAAGATAATACAAGAAAAGGAGCAAGAAGAGAACAAGGAGGAGCATCTAGTTATTAAAAATATAATAGCAAAAATGAAACACTCAATAGAAGAGGAAGAAGGAAAAGTTGAGGAAATCTCCCAAAAAGCAGAATAAAAAGTCAAAGAAATAGAAAATAGCAAAGAAAAGATAAAAACAGGGAACTGGTCTAGGTTGAACAAGATTCAAGTAATAGGATTTCTAGAAAGAGATGACAGAGAAAAGGGTAAGGAGGAAATCAACCAAGAAATAAATCAAGAAAATTTCCTAGGACTAAGTCGCATGAGTCTACAGGTTAAATGGTCTACCAGGGGCCCAACAAAATGAGTAATAATTAAGAACTAATAAGGACAGGGGACAGATGTAGCTCAGTGGTGGAGCGCCTGCTTCCCATGTATGAGGTTCTGGGTTCAATCCTTGTACCTCCTAAAAATTAAAAAAAATAAAAATAGAAGAAGAACAAAGCTCCCATACAAAGGCCAAGGAATTAGAACGGCATCAGACGTTTCAAAGGAAAACAGACTGGTGGCTGCAAAGACCGAGTGAAATGCTTCTTTGGTGTATTTAACACTGGGAACTGGAGTTGAGCTGTGTGCCAGGAAGAAAATAGCCCCAGCGTGGTGAAGGCCCAGCACCACGCTCCTGGGGACCACATTTGCATTTGGCTCTTTCTGGGACTCCCTGGTGGGGCCCTCACCCTCCTCTCTCCGCAGAGCTCCCTCATTCCTCCATGTGCCCCTGGGCCTTTGCATGGACCTCCTTGGTCCTATCTGAAGCATGTGTTGGGGGGCAGGCCCTTCTTGGGGTCTGTACAGCCTTTGCCACGGGCTTCCTGCTCCCTCCATCAAGGCCTGAGAGTACCTCGGTGAAGAGTGCCACTTGGGCCAGCTGGATTGCCACCAGAACCCTTCTCTTAGGCCCTGCAGGCTTGCAACCAGCCGCGAGAACCCCGCGGACGGACCCGTGCAGATGCCAAGGGAACTGCCTCTTGGGACCGGCAAAGAATGGAAGAGAAGTCTTGCCATACAAATGGGAACCATCAGGGAGATGCAAACAGGACACGGAGAAAAGGCTTCCAGGAACTCAGAACACATGCGGGTGAGCATGCATGATTTCCAGAATTAAAAATTCAGTAGAGGAAGTGAAAGAAAGAACGTTCCTCTGAGAACAGAAGCTGCGTTCCCAAAGATCAGGTGGAAGGGCTGGATCGCAGAAAGCAGAAACACAAAGAAACGAAATCAAAAATAAAAAGATAAGGGGCTGGGAAATCAGATCGAGCACCCTAAACTGGGGGTAAAAGGAAAACAAATGAATGGAAGGAGATGGAGTGATTTAAGAAATAATAGAAGAGGGGAGGCGGCTGTGGCTCGATCAGTGGGGCTCCCGTTTGCCATGTGGGGGGCCCCGGGTTCGGTTCCCGGGGCCTCCTGGTGGGGGCGGGGGCCCGCCCGCACGGCGTGGTTGGCTGACCCAGCGGGTGCGGGCAGCAGGGGGGGGATAAATGAATAAGTGAATAAAATCTTTAAAAAAGAAATAATAGAAGAGAGACGCGAATCTTCAGACTTGGAAGGGCTCCAGGTAGGAGTGAGGAACTAAAAACATATGCCCAGACAGCCTGGCCAGACGTCTGAAGACCACAAATCAAGCTCTTGGGTGCTTCCAGACAGAAGAGCCTCTGCCGGGCAGAGAAGCAGACTTCTCATCTGTATCCCTGGAAGCCAGAGGGGAGGAAACCAATTTACAGGCTCATGGGAGAAGGTAGCCGACCCGGAAAGAAAGGTCCCGTCACGTATGGAGAAGTCAGAGAGAATCCCGGACACATGGCGGAGGAAAGCCGACCTGAAAGCATCTTAATAAGTGGAAAATCACATCAGAACAAAAATCTTGAGAAAGTAGAAGACAGAGAGTACAAGAAGTAAGAGAGTGATAAAATTTGTTTAGAGTTACATTTAAATGGATGACAAAGGTACCTGAGAATTATAATGTAATCACTGAGCAGGGATTATTGAGGCACGGGAAATATACTGCGAAACTCAGTGATAAATAGGCTGTGACTGGAGCTAAAAATTCTAAATGACATCAGCAAAACCCCAGAGTTGAGGTGAAGAGGCAGCAGGGGAGCAAGAGAGAGGAAGTAAAAGTATTCCAGAGTTCTCTTTTTCGGGAGGTACAGGCAGAGTGAACAAGTGTGGCTAAAATTAAGGGGTGGAATATTTTTAATAGTTAACTTGGATATGGTAATAGGGAAGTAAAGATTTAAATAAAGTTATTTAGGACAGCAAGTTAACCTCTTATAGATTCCAGGAAAGAAGTGGGACTTCCAAATCAGGGGTGGGAGAGGCTAGAAATAAAAATGAAGTTGTTCAATCCAGTAAAAGAGAAGAAAAGAAAACAACAAAGTAAAATAGTTGGAAGAAACAGTAGCATTTCAAGCCTTTGCAGCGTGCCTCTCTGCTCTGCAAAATACATCTCTCAGATGCCAGTCACAGCTCAGTTCTGCAAGTGAACTAGTTTCTGCCGAGCAGCCTCGCCTGGGCAAGACCTGAAAGCAAAAGAGAGGCCAGGTCCTGCTTCCACAGGCATACGTGGCTGGTGGTGGTGGAGGCGTGGGATCTTCTGCAGCAGCAGGAGTAGAGGTCCCAGGGGACAGGCAAGGAAGAGGCATGGAGCATTCAACTGCTGGCGTGGATCATGGCCAGGCGAGGCAGTCCTGGAGACCCCAGTCATGGCAGCAGTGTTCTGGCCCTGTGTCCCAGCAGAGATGGTGTGGCCCTGGGTCAGCATCTGGGGTAGTGGCGGCTTCCTGGTTGTGCCAGAAAATACTGCTGCCTTTCAGACCAATTCTGCACCACTGCCCTGAGTCACTCCTGAAAGCTCAGCCTAAATCCTGCTCCTCCAGCTATTCCAAAAACTTTATAATCACCTAATTCCTTGTAGAAATCTCTCTATGCTTAAACTAGGTGAACTGTGACCAATAAAACCAGGAAACATAAAATAAGATGGAAAGAATAAAAACAAATACATTAATTAATACAATAAATGTGAATGGGCTAAATTCTCCTAATAACCTTGAAGGTCCAATTGGCAGGAAGGAAGGGAAGAAAGGAGGAGGGGAGGAAGGGAGGGAGGGAGGGAGGAAGGAATGGAGGGAGGGAGAGAAGGAAGAAGGGGAGGGGAGAGAAAGAGAAAATTCAGTTTTATACAACTGCTTTGGAAAACAATTTGGCCTTCTCTATCTACTAAAGCTAAGCATATACCTACCCTATGATCCATTGGTTCCATTCCTAGGTAAATGCCAAAGAAAAATGATACATACAAGAATATTTATAGAAGTGTTACTCAATATAGCTCCAAACTGGAAACAACCCAAACATCCATCAACAGTAGAATGGATAAATAATGTGGTATATTCATACAATGGACTACTACAGAGCAATGAAAAAGAACTACTGCTACACACAATAATAAGGGTAAATATTACAAACATAATGTTAAAAAGAAAAAAGGCACAAAAGAGCACATACTATGGGACTCAATTATATGAAGTTTAAGAACAGACAATAGAACATTCACTAGCAATAGAAGTAAAAACAATGGTTATTTGGGGAGCAGATGTAGCTCAAGTGGTTGAGCACCTGCTTCCCATGTACAAAGTCCCAGGTTTGATCCCCAGTACCTCCTAAATACAAAAAAACAAACAAACAAACAAGCTGTATTAGTCAGCCAAAAGGGTGCTGATGCAAAGTACCAGAAATCTGTTGATTTTTTTTAAAGGGTATTAATTTGGGATAAAAACTTACAGTTACAAGGTCCTGAAGAGTCCAACTCAAGGTTGCTTTTCTCACTGAAGTAGCCACGTTTTGAAGTAAGATGGTTGCCGACCAGTTCCTCTCTCTCTGCTCCAGGCTGGCACAGGGCTTGTTTCTCTCCAGGCTTCCTCAGCGCAGCCTCTCTGTTCTCTTCAGCTGCAAACTATTAGGCAAAGGGCTCATCTCTCTTCCCGGGGCCGCAGGGTCAGAGTTCTCTCCTCTGCCGTGTCTGTGGAGCTCTTTCTTCTTGTGCCTTCTTCTGTGTGTCTTCTTGAATGAGTGTCTGTTTATGTAGCCCCCCAAGGGGGCAGGGACTTCAACTGAGTTATACTCTACTGACGTGATCAAATCAAAGCCCTAATTTTAACACAATTTAATCAAAGACATCTCAGCTGAATCTAATACAATCAAAGGGGATCCCACCCAGAGGAACAGACCAGTTTACAAACATAATCTCTCTTTTTGGAATTCATAAATAATCTCAAACTGCCACACAGGTGAACAAAGAAAACCCAACTCTCATTGGGGAGCAGATGTAGCTCAAGTGGTTGAGTGCCTTCTTCCCATGTACAAGGTACTGGGTTTAATCCCCAGCACCTCCTAAAAACAACAAACAAGCAAACAAGCAGAAAGAAAAAAAAAAAAACAGTTTTCATTGGGGAGCTGATGTAGCTCAGTGGTTGAGCACCTGCTTCCCATGCACAAGGTCCTGGGTTCAATCCCTGGTACCTCATAAAAAAATAGTGGTTATTTCTGGGAAGGGGCATGAGGGAGCCTTCTGGGGGCAGGGTGGCTAGAAATAGTCCATAGCCTGAACTAGCTTCTGCTATGTTGGTTACATGGGTGTATACATGTGTACATTTGTAAAAGGCAATCAAGATGTCCACCTAAGATTAGTGCTAGATATACACGATACCTCAGTTACCCCAATCATATTATTTACTTTTAAAAGTCACATCTAAAACAAAATGAAATGAAATACTGCAAAGAAACTAACTTGCTTGAGGGGAAACAAAACAACTCTAAAGAAATGCATTTCCAAATGTAAGAGATGCTTGCTGATCTTACAGTCAATGTGCAATAGTCCTTGTCCCCACTTGCAAGTACTATTTTTCCCCTTACCAAGGGGAAAAAAACTCAACCAAATGTAAACGGCTTTTATTACCTGCTCTTTTATGACTGTGCTGCTGCACTCTACGGGAAAACCCAGCAAGTCCTTAAAAGGCTGTTCAAGTCCCCCTCTCCACTCCCTGGCGCTTCCCTGCCTCAACCAGGGAAAACCTACTTCACTCACTGCTGGACAGAAGATGGGCGAAGTTCCTTCACTGAACACTAAGTAGGCACCTACTGCATGGACTACACTGCCTGGTGTGTTCTTTCCTCCCTTCCCTTCCTCTTTGACAGAAATGCCAGGATCTCACCATTTGAAAATACATTTTGCTTGGGCTGCTTGATCCCTTCCCTCAGTGATGGCTCTCCATTGGGCCACATGGCCATTAAGGAAGAGCCCTGCCCCCAGGAGTCAGCCAGGCAAAAAGGCGCTCACCCAAAAGGCACTCACCCAAAAGGCACTCACCCAAAAGCGATTTGTTGGCCCCAACTCTTCACCCCTTGCTGTACCTTGTCATGGGTGGAGGGTACTTTCCCACCCCTTGACTTTGGGGTTATCCATGTGATTTGTTTTGGCCAGTGGCTTATGGGCAAAAATGACAGTGTGCCAGGTCCCAAGAAGCCTCATATATTCTGCTCACCCTCTTGTGCCTCTGCCATTGCTATGGGAGAAACATGCTTCAGCTAGCCACTAGCCCAAGGAGAATGGGAGACAAATGGAGCTGAGCTTCTCACAGATCGGCAGTGAAAAGCAGAACCACCCAAGCTGCCATGGCCTGAAGCCCAGCCTAGATCAGCCAAGCCCCAGCCAATCCTCAGATTCATGAGAATAAATCATCGTTGTTGTAAGTCACTGGTTTTGGGATAATTTGTTACACAGCACTATTGTGGCAATGGCTAACTGATACATCCCATAACTCAAGAAATACATGATCAGGATAAAGAGCACTACATTGCAAATATTCTCTCTGTCCTGATTATGTGATAATCAGGGTAGGCTAAGCATTCGCTATATTAGAAACCATATATGTGTCCCCAGACCTAGTTTTTCTCCCTAGGTCTGGTTTTTAGAATGCTGGTGATAAACTAAGCCTGATTTATTACATGACCATCCTGTATGGGAAAAGACTGTAACTCTAGGTATCTTTGGTCAACCTGAAGAGACATAGCAGGGGGACAGATGTGGCTCAAATGGTTGGGCGTCTGTTTCCCATATAGAGGGACCTGGGTTCGATCCCCAGGATCTCCCAGTAAAAATTAAAAAAAGAAAAATATAGAAGGTGCTCAGGCCGCTAGGCCCCGCGAGCGGGTGCACTGCCAGGCCACACGAGTGAGTGAGTCCCCCAGGCCCGTGGGTGCGCCACCAGGCCCCACGAGCCACACAGCAATATGGTGACCTAACAGGAGAGTGACACAAGGGAGAGGCAAGAAGAGACACGCCAAGAAACCAGAAACTAAGGCGGCGCAGGCGGTAGGACGCCTCTCCCCCACATCGGAGGTTCGGAGGATCGAATCCCAGTGAAGACAGGAGGAGAAGGATGAGAAGAGAGGGCAGGAAACGGACACAGAGAGTTGCCCAGCGAATGGACACAAAAACAGCAAAAACGGGGGGTGGGGTAAAAATGGATAAAAGTAAATAGATAAATCCTTTAAAAAAAAAAAGAATAGGGGAGTAAGTTACGGACTATAGTTAGTAGTAATACTTTGACGATGCTGTCATGATTTGTTAACAAATGTTTCACAACAATGCAGGATGTTTGTGGGGGGGGTGATGTGTGGGAGCCCTGTATGATGTTGTGCATGTTTGTTTTGTAAGTTCACAATGTTTACTGAACACTTATAGTTTGTGTATGTTCATGTATGAATGATATACTTCAAGAAATTGTTTAAAAAAAGAAGAGCACGACAGCTGTTACAGCCATTCAGAGGAGGGAGGGAGCAAGGTGGACAGAAGCATCAAGAAGCTTCCCAGAGGAGGTGGCTACATTTATCGGTGGCCTGCTGTGAGTCGGATGCTGTGTATAGTTTCTTATTTCTCATCAATATCCCTACAAGGTAAACGTCATTATTCGGGGGAAGCTGGGCTCTTCACTCCCACCTGGCAAGAGTCATCTCGAGCTAAGCCATCCCTCACCCTTCACATGGGGCACCCTCTGTCCAGTTCACCAACACACACACACTCCCTATCGCCTCACACCTGGTCCAGGTCACGTCTCTATCCGACCTGCTGTGCCCCTCTCAGCAGTGGAGTTTAAGATCCCAGCTCTGCCGAGTCCCTAAACCTCTACCAGCCCTGCCGCGAGTGGCTGTCTGTGTTTTCTGTTTGTTTGTTTTTAACAGTCCCAATGTTGGAAAACTCACAACCTCTCATAGCTGCCTGCCCTCCTTCCAGAGAGAGGTGACAGCTGAAACCACGGAAAAAGGTGAAATGGCTGAGGACACACATGTAGAAAACAAGAACCTGGGGGGAGACTTTGAGGAGGAGAGGAGGCCCCGGTCAAGACACAGAGAACGAGCTGAAGACCAGAGAGGCCCAGAGAAGGAATCATTTGCAGATGGAGGGATGAGCAGCAGAAACCAGAGAGGAGACCTAGAGGAGGGGAACCGAGCAAAGACCCCCACATTCGGCAGCCGGGAGGGCAGCCGTGGCGTTTGAGAAAGCTGCTTCCGCAGCACAGTAGGGACAGAAGCCAGGCTGCAAAGGGTTTTTTGTGCTGTGCTGTTGTTTTGAGACCGGAAACCGTTCCTGAGGACTCAAACGAGCTGCTCAGCTGTACCTCCAGGCTTTGTCCACAGCCTCTGATTTGTGTAAACCCACATATAAAATACAGAAAATTGTTCCCAGTCCTTCCAGATATGTTCCTGAAATTGGGTTGTTTCCTCCATTTTCCCCCAGGTCACCACATTCTGGTTTGTTCCACATTCTTTGGTACAAAGGAGACCACAGCACATGAATAGGGTTGAAAAAGTTCTCAGTAAAAGCGAAAAGCAGTTTGGTCTCCACCGCTGCGCAAATACCTGGGTCCACCATTTCTTTTCTGTGAAAATTCGAAGAGAACAAGTCAAAATCCTGCTCAGACTCATCCAATCTCACCTCTGCCCCAGATATCTGACCCCCTGGGGCAGCTGGGACATCAGTGGAGCCCAAATGTAAGCCCAGATGCTCCCGTTCCACTGTGGTCTGTGCTGGGCCAGACTCACATTCCGGAAGCCATTGAAATACCTCCAACTAATAAGTCTCCAAAAATGACAGGGAAGCGGCTGTGGCTCAATCAGTAGGGCTCCCGTTTACCATATGGGAGGCCCCGGGTTCGGTTCCCGGGGCCTCCTGGTGAAGGCAAGCCCGCCCGCACGGCGTGGTTAGCTGACCCAGCGAGCACAAGCAGCAAGGGGGGGATAAATGAATAAATAAATAAAATCTTAAAAAAAAAAAATGACAAGCCCCAATTACATGAGCAGACTCTCCCCTCCTCTTCTCTCCCAGCCTGCTGGCACCCCAGGTCTCTGTCCTCCCTGTCCCCTCCACACCAGCTCACCCAAACTCACCCCAACCACCCGAGCCACTCTTGCCCTTTCCTCAACCCTCTTTCCCATCCTCCCAATTTTGTATCTCAGAGTCCAGGAAGTGACCTGGCAAAGACAGGCCTCAAGGGACAGGGTCTGCAGAGAAGATGACCCACCAAGACAGGCGGGAGAGAGAAGGACCAGCCGGCCCACCCAGGGGCTAGAGAATTCCGCTTTGTCATTGCTCCACTCCGGTCCTGGGCCTGGAGGTCCTGGCCTGCTCCTGTGTTGGCCTCCATCATCCCACCCCAGCAGCCAGGCTGTGTCATTTAGGACGCTCCCAAGGAAATGGGAGCAGGCAAGCCAGAGGCAAGACCGCATGACGGCCTCACACCCGGCTTTCTCTGTCTCTCCACTCTGTCCGACAAGGTTTGGCTTCTTCCTACAATCAGCCCCTCATGGTCATGGGCTGCCACTGGGGCTGTCTGGCTCCTTGATCCCAGTTAGTGGGAGAGGGTCAGTGGTGTTCCAATAAGCCAGCTCTGTGGATGGGGGAAAAGGCCCTGACTGGTGGCATTTGCCAATTTCCACGGTGTAAATGTTCCCACCAGAGCTGATTTCAAGCTGCCAGCCTGAAAATGGAGCAGACAAGAGAGGCCCAGCACAGGTCCTGGCAAGCACTGCTGGGGATGGAGAGAGCATCCCTCTCCATATCAATAAACAAATCCTATGGAGCAGGATGGGATCGCACGGATAGGTTTACACAGATCAGAGTCCACCCTGGCGCCAGGAACAGGGTCAGTGCCACCCAAAGCGTTTGGCAGCTACACGGCAGGGCGGGAGGAGGGAGCCACAGCCCCGGCGGACACCACACAGGCCCCTCGCCTTGCTAGCATTCCCTTCCCAGCCTTCCTGCCCGGCCAGCGTCTCGCAGCTTCTGGCAGCAGCCGCAGCAGCCCGAGGGGCAGGCCCACCCAGGGTGGTGGTGGGCGGTGGCTGCTGCTTGGTTTGGGAACAAGGAAGACTGTATTGGCCAAATGGGTGCTGAGGCAAAGTACCAGAAATCTGTTGGCCAAGGGTATTTATTTGGGGTAAAAGGTTATAGTTACCAGTCCCCAAAGAGTCCAACTCAAGGTACCATCAGGGGTATTTTTTCACCAAAGACAGTTGCTGATCTCTGCGAGGGTTCGGCTCTCCTTCCTCCTCTTAAGGCTCCGTGGTCCCAGCTCCTTCCGATCTCAGCTGTAGGCTGGCATAGGGCTCCTCTCTCTTCCTGGGGCTCGTTTCTTTCCAGGCTCAGCTGCTCTGGTCTCTTCACAAGGTCAGCTGTAGACTCTCAGGCAAATGGCTCATCTCTCTTCCCGGGGTGCAGGAGCAAAGCTGAAAGTTCTGTCCTCTGGTATCTCTGGAGCTTCTCTCTCCCCACGTGTATCTTCTGTGTTCTTGAGTGCGTGTCCGTTTGCATGGTCCACAAAAGGGGCGGGGACTTGACCTGAGCCACACCCTGCCACCGTGGTCGAATCAAAGGACCTAAATTGATTTAATCGAGTAAACGTAAAACCTTTGAATCTAATACAATCAAAGGGCATCACACCCAGAGGAACAGACCAGTTTACAAGCATAGTCTCTCTTTTTGGAATTCATCAATCATCTCAAACTGCCACAAAGACCAAGAGGTCAATCAATAATTATATTAATTTTTAATGAAATAAACAATCAAAAGAAGAGGTTGTGAAAATAGACTTTTTAAAAGCAAGAACTATATGCTGTCTAGAAGAGATGGAGTGTATACATAAATATACACATAGATTAAAAGTGTATTCATGGAAAAAGACATACCATGCAAACAGTATTCATAAGAAAGCTAGAGTCTTAATATTAGATAAAATATAATGCAAGACAAAGAATATTAAGAGAGATAAAAAGCTATATTTAATAAAGATAAAAGAGTCAATTAATAATGATGACATAACAATCGTAAATATGCATATCTCCCAAAAAACAGCGTCAAAATACATGGAGTAAAAGCAAACAGAGGTAATGGATAAACAGGCAATCCACAAACATGCTGGAAGATGTTAAAACCTATGTCTTACCAATTCATAAAACCAGATTTAAAAAATGAGTAAAGACACACATGATCTGAAAGTGCTATTAACCACCTTGATGTAATTATGATTTATAGAACACTACACTGTACAACTGCAAAATACGCAGTATTTTCAAGTGTGCGGTCATCAGGTGACATAATATATTATGCAATAAAGATACTGACTTCAAAAAAAAAAAGAAGACCAAGAGGTCAGAAAGGACCCAGGCAGCAAAAGCCAGCACCCCACTAAGGGTCTCAGGAGCTGCCTCCGGGCCTTCCTCGTGGCCATTGCCGGGTGGCAGTCACAGCCCGGCGTCTCCTGGCCCATCGCTGACACCCACCGAGGGTGGAGGGAGGGGCAAGGCCAGAGCCCTGATCTCTGACCACCTCTGCTGTGGGTCGAGCTTCTGCGGCCAGGTGGCCGGTTTTTCTTACAAGCTAAGGCCCAGGCTTTGGGAAGCCAAACAGATCCGTAAGACAGCCACACGCCCCAGAGTTGGAGGTCCCCATATCTGCGCCCTGCTGAGGACTCCATCGAAGGGCCCCCACCTCCGACCCCCAGCTTCCTGGCCGGGAGCTGTCCGAAGGCTCGAGGGGATGCTTCCCACATAATCTGTGCAGAAAACCTGCTTCTCGTTGCTGCCAGCAGAGCTAATTGCTGAGTTAATAGGCAATGTGTTGTTAGGTGAAAAAGAACAAGTTAGAAAACTGTATTTATAGTTTGACATTATTCTTGAGGAAAAGGCAACGTGTGTGTATCTGTGAGAGTGTGTCTGTGTCTGGGGAGGCCGGGGGGTCTCGGTGTAAATAGAAATACAAATAGGAGACAAGTCTAGACCAGCGGTTCCCAACTGGAGGCAAGTTTGCCCCCCAAGAGACGCTTGGCAAAGCCTGGAAATATTTTTGGGCGTCAAAACTGGTGGCAAGGGGTACTGGCATCTAGTGGGCCAGGGTAGCTGCTCAACGTCCTACAGTTCACAGGACAGCCTCTGCCCCCCAGCAAAGGATTCTCTGGCCCCAAATGTCAGCAGTGCCAAGGAGGAGAACCCCTGGCCTAGAGCAGTGGTTCCCAAACTAGGGCCCCCAAACCAGCGGCAGTACCTGGGAGCTCATTAGGAATGCAGGTTCTTTGCTACACTCTCCCGCCAAGACCCATTGACTCAGAAGCTCTGTGGGTGGGACCAGGACAGCTGTGCTTTTAACAAGCCCCCCGAGGGATTCTGAAGCCCACCAATGTGTGAGAACCACTGGTCTAAGAATGTTTAGACCAGTTTTATCCAGTCTAAACTTTTATCTCTGGTTGATGGGACAGCGACTTCCTGGTTTTCTTTTCTGTCCATATTTTCTAAAATCTCTATATTTAAGTAGGTATTGCCTTTGTGATCAGACAAAATATAAAGTCTCAATTAATCAGTGATGGAGTTATGGACTGAACTGTGGCACCCCCCTGCCCCGCCCCCCAAAAAAGATATGTTCAATCCTAACCCTCCCGTCTCTTGAATGTGATCTTATTTGGAAATAGAATCCTTGAAGATGTTATTACTATGAGATTAAAGAGCACTAGGGCAGATCCTAATCCAATATGATTGCTTTCCTGACAAGGAGAGGAAACGTGGAGAGACAGAGACAGACGCTTGTGTGACAGAGGCAGAGATTGACTCGTGCCACCATGAGCCAGGAAGCTGGGGGAGAGGCATGCACTGGATTCTCCCCTCTAACAGGGAGTGCGGTCCTGCAGACCCCTTGATTTTGAACTTCCAGCCTCCAGAACCGTGAGACAGTAAATGTCTGTTATTTAAGCCAACTAGCCCGTGGTCCTTCCCTACAGCAGCCCTGGTAAACTAACACAGTTAAGCTTTGTCACTTGGGAAGAGAACAGAAGTTTCCTTGTGCAGTTAATAGAATGTAGACTTTGGAGCCAGATGAGACCAGAATATAAATCCTGGCTCGATTTAGGAAACCAGCTGTGTGACCTTGAATGAACAGCATGCTCTGGGCCTCAGCTTCCTTATCCATGAAATGGGCACTATAACCATCCCTACCTCTCA
Source organism: Tolypeutes matacus (assembly GCA_026826555.1). Lineage (NCBI taxonomy): Eukaryota > Metazoa > Chordata > Mammalia > Cingulata > Chlamyphoridae > Tolypeutes > Tolypeutes matacus. The sequence continues at coordinate 3,918,683 of JAKSZT010053990.1, read as the reverse complement.
AATTTACTGGGGGGGATGAAATGAAATAGCCCACGCAAAGGCACCCAGCCGGCTCTGGGCTCGTGGGAGGGGTCAGTAGGTGCTGGTTCCTTGAGGCCCCTCCTGCTCCTGGGGTCGTGTGAACAGTAAGTGGCTGGGGATGGGGAAGGTCCGTGAGGAAGAGGAGGGCAGCACCCCCCCCCTCAGGCAGCTCCCAAGGAGCCTGGGAGCAGGAAGTGATCCCAGGGCTGGGAGAACAGTCGGGGTGGCGGGGCAGCTTGGGTGGGTCTCAAACCCCAGAGACCCCACAGTGAGATCTGTGACCTTACTGGGTAAAAAATCCCTGACTTCTGGCCTGGACCCCCTTGGAGGGCCGAGGTCTGCTGAGCCCCCAACGCTGGGACACCTGGAAGTCCAGCCCTGCGAAGTGCAGTCCACAGGGCAGTTACTAAGTGGGGGGCAGCTGAACTGTGCTCTGCTGTGTTTCCAGCTCCCCCAGTCCAGGAAGGAAGCAAGGCTCTGGCTGTCTTGCCTCTGGGAGGCCATTGTGATTGAGCCAAAGCTGATGTTTCCCCCAAAACAGTCTCTCTCCCATCCCCTGGGGAAGCCCAAACACGTAGAGAGGGTTGTGCTGGGAGACCTGGAGGGGTGGGAGAGGTGGGTGCCTCTGAGCAGGGAGAGGAAAGGAAAGGTCCCCAAGGCCAGGGAAGGGCCGACCCCCCTGGGTCCTCTGGGGAGTGAGGTCCCTAGAGCCCCGGCCCCAGAGAACCCGAGGGAGGGGATGGCTGTGGTACCCAGAGGGTGCTGTGGAGACCACAGGACTCCAGGGGTCCACGGGGCAGGGCAAGGAGCATCTCCACGGTGACGGGTCCCCAAAGCTGGAAGCTGAGCGAGGTCCCAGGGGCCAGGACAGGGAGGAGAGCCTGTTGACGGCTGGGACTGGATTTCCCTGTGTGCCAGAGAAAAAGGCAATTGGATTTAAAGCCCTGGGAGAGGTGATGCCAAGGGGAGTATAAATGAGTCCTTTTTTTTTTTTTTTTTTTTTTTACCGGGAGGTCCCAGGGATCGAACCCAGGTCCCTCCATATGGCAGATGGACGCCCAACCATTTGAGCCACATCCGCCCCCTAAATGAGTCTTTTCTGTTACCACAGGCCCTGCATCCTCTGAGGTAGGAACTCTCATCCCCATTTTACAGATGAGGAAGTGACACACTGAGGCTAACACTTTGCCTGCAGTCTTACACAGAGCAGGCCCGTGTCTCCGAGCCCCAAGGGTGGGCTTCTCACCCCAACTCCTCCCACACTGTCCGTGGAGGCCCCTCGCCCACCCAGG
>JAKSZT010053990.1:3835059-3912011 GCA_026826555.1 Tolypeutes matacus | reverse complement strand
TTTGGTTGCCATGAAGGCCTATGGGTAGGCTAATTTAGGGTTCAACAGGAAGACGGCCCGGGGTGGTCCGCCCTCGGCAGGCCCGACGCCCCGAGCTCCCCTCGGCAGGAGCGGCGCCCCCCTAGTGTGAACCAGGCGCATGCGGCCACTGCAGCTGAAGGGGCTCCCTCCCCCCACTCACAACGCCCCGGTGGGCCTAAGGGGCAGCACGTCGGCGGCCACGTGTGTTCAGCCGTCTCCAGGGCAGGGGCACGCTGTGTTGCGGGGCGTTTCCTGTGGACCCAGGGGCCCTGATGCTGTGAGACAGTCAGCCAGAGCAGGGGAGTCTGCCCTGCGCTGGGAAAGCGCCAGCGCTCAGCCCCCGGGCCAGGCCGCGCAGGGCACCCGCGGCTGCGGGAAACAGCCAAGGAGAACCCAGAACTGAGGAGCCACAGTCAGAACTCGGACCCCCCTGGGGTATGGCTCCAGCAGACCCTTTAGGCCCATTGTGGGTGAAAAGTGAAATAGCAAGGTCACTCCCACAGCCAGAAAGTCTGCCAGCAGGAGGGGACCCCGCCAGGACAGGAGGTCTGAATCAGACTTTACAAGGCAGACAGCAGGGGTCCCTCCGGGTGGCCCTGGGCCAGGGTCTCCATTCCCGCATGTGCAGAACGAGCATCACGGAAGCACTCACCACCTCACGGAGCCCCTGTGAGGATCTCTGGGCTCCCGTGCCTGCAGCACTTTGAGGGGTGTCTGGGACACAGTGCTTATGAAATGGTGGCTCCTGGCAGCTCTCCCGGCAGCCCAGCTCGCCCTGGACACAGGGTCATTGTCTATTTCTTTCTGGAGGATTCAGGACTCCAGGAAACGGCAGGACCTCTAGTCTCGATCGTCTCACAGGTGGAGGCCAGGCAGGGCTCTGAGCAAAGACATCCTGGCCCCTTGGAGCTCCAGGGAAGAAAAGTTTCCATGTAGCCCTCACCTCAGAAGTAGGCCTGAGGAGATTTGGGGTAAGGAGACTGTCTCTGACGGAACACTCCCAGCTCTGGAAGAGGGAGGGAGCAGAGCAGCCCTGTGGCAGGAAGCTATTCCAGGAGAGGGAGCAGGCGCTCCCACAGGCTCTCCCAGCCCCACCGTCTCTTCCCCTTGGGAACGGCCTTGGTGCCTGCTTCAGCATCTGAGCTGACTTAGAAGGTGACAGCATCTGGCTTTTAGCAAGACAAAGAAATAGTGATCCTCAGAGGTCCTGATGGTTACCTTGTGGTTTCCTTGGAAACCAAGTCCCCTGCTCACCTTCCTCAGGAGTCTTCTTATCTGCCTCTCCCGCCCTAATCTGGGCCACAAATCCAGGAAAGGCCCGGCCACTGCTTTAAAATGGGGCCATTAATGAAAAGGAGAGAATCCCACAATTTTCCTGCCTTTTTTCTACGGTCCACATTTCAAGGTAAACTGAAAGAAAGATCTTCTTTACATAAGAATTCCTACAAATAAATGTGAGAGGAATACTAGAATTAGAAAACATCATCTTGTAAATTCTAATAAAATACTTGATTCAGGCAATGACACCAGTGGTTGAACCCTTTACAGGGAAAGCTGAAGGGGTTCAGTTCATAAACGATTTAATATTCTCTTTCAGGTTCAGAGCTGACTGGACTCGACCAAGCAAATCTCCTTGGAGTCTCGTGTACAGTTGCCGTCAGGTGGCAGACCAGGCTGGGGTCATCTGAAGACTCAGCTGGGCAGGGTCTCCAAGATGGCTTCTTCATTCACCGTCCAACACTCTGCTGAGGTGACAGGAACAGTGGGCACTGGGGGGGTATTTCTCTCTCTCCTCGTGATCTTTCCACAAGTCTAGCTTGGGCTTCCTCACAGCTTGGCAGCGTTAGGCTAGTCAGACGACTTACATGGCAGCTAGCTCCCCACAGAGAGGTTCTGAGAGACAAGAGGAAGCTACAAAGCTCCTGATGAAAGGAAGCCTCAGAGGAGGCGTCCCTCCTACCACATCCCAGCGGTCAAAAGCAAGTCAGAGAGTCAGCCCAGATTCAAGGGAGCGAACTACTTAGGGCCCGAGTGCCGGGAGACGGGGTTCCCTGGGGGCCGCCTTTGGAGGCTAGTTACCAAAGGAGGAACTTTACAATGGAGGGGCCGTGTTGCCAGCAGAGCCCACTCATCTTTTTTATTTTTTTGAGAGGTACCGGGGATTAAACCCAGGACCTCGTACATGGGAAGCAGGCGCTCAACCACTGAGCTACATCCCTTCCCAAGCACTCATTGGTTTTTTGTTTGTTTGTTTGTTTTCAATTTTACCAGGAGGTCCGGGGGATTGAACCCAGGTCCTTCCATATGGTAGATGGATGCCCAAACACTTGAGCCACATCTGCTTCCCAACACTCATTGTTTTTAACGCTACAAAAGAGGACACATGGACCACGTGTGCCCCTGCTATGAGGCAACAGGAAACACCCAGCACTGTTCATGGAGGGTTCTTGTGGAAAAAAAAAAAATTGAACCTAATTCTAATTGAGCCTCTGGTGCTACCTTGCATTTATAGGAAGTAGAGGGGAGAGATGAGCAATAGCCCAAGGAAGCAAATGGAAGAGTCCAGAATGTGGAACGGTTCTCAGGAGAAAAGCCCAGGTTTCTGCAGTAAGTCGATGGCATTTAAAAAGGAGAAGAAGGGAAGCGGCTGTGGCTCAACCAGTAGGGCTCCCGTTTACCATATGGGAGGCCCCGGGTTCGGTTCCCGGGGCCTCCTGGTGAAGGCAAGCCCGCCCACATGGCGTGGTTAGCTGACCCAGCGAGCACAAGCAGCAAGGGGGGGATGGATGAATAAATAAATAAAATCTTTAAAAAAATAAATAAATAAATAAATAAAAAGGAGAAGAAGAAGGGAGGGGAGCAGGCTTAGATTAGAAAGGTCTTAATCCATCCGCCTTTATTTGGGTCCAGATCTAACAAACCAACTGTAATATAAAAAAACTTTTTTTTCTAGAAAATGGGAAAAAAATTTTTATGGCCTGATTATTAGTTGATTCCAAGGGATTATTATTTACCTTGTTAGGGGTGATAATGGTTTTGTGGTTATGTAAGAAAATGTCTCTTTTTGTAGAGAGAAAAATATATACAGGTGAAGTCACAATATGACTGAGATTTGATTTAAAATACATAAGGAGAAAATTTTTTTTAATAAAAAAAATACATAAGAAAGGGGAGCAGGTGTAGCTCAGTGGTTGAGCACCTGCTTCCCATGTACGAGGTCCCAGGTTCAATCCCCAGCACCTCCTAAAAAAATAAAATAAAAAATAAAATAAAATACATGGAAGGGAGGGAGGGAGGGAGGGAGAAAAGGGGAGGGCTACTGAAGCAAATACGGCAAAATCTTGCTATTTACCAAATCTAGGCGATGGGTATATGGGACTTGATTGTACTATTCTCTCTCCTGTTGTATATGTTCATTGGAAAGACCATTTTTCAAGGCAAGCCACTGAGAAGGAGCCTTTTATCCCCCGCTGCTCCTGACTGCGGGGCCTCGTGCTGGGATCACTCATCCCAGTGTAACTCAGCTGCCCAGACCTCGTCAAGAACAGATGCAGCCTTTCAAGGTCACCTTTCACAGAGCCAGAGGCCTTGTTTCTACGCTGTCGGCTTCCACCCCTCCTACTGTTAACTGGGGGCTCTGCTCAGTGAGGTGACAGGTTCCAGCTGCCCGGCCCCCAACCCAGGACCACCCCCTCTGTGGGAGGTGACGCTGGCATCCAGTGGACTCTGCAGGCCACACTTGCATCAGGGAAGGTTTGAAGCAGACAAAGGACAGAAGTCAAATACATGACATGTACATGCCCACATGTGCAGGCCACAGATGCACACACGCATGCATGACTGGGAGAGAAACATGCAAGGAGAAAGCCTGTGTCAGCTGCCACTAACCCACACGACAGCAAAGAGTGATTGGGGTTGAGTGGCCAGTCCTGCTTCAGGCTGGACGTTAGCTTCTTCCTCTGTAAAAAGCCCCCACTCCTGGCCACTCCCAAGAGCTTTCTTTTCCATGGATTGGGAACCTACCTGTTTTTTGAGGTTCCCTGGTGATTCCGGGGTTTTGGTCCTCAGATCAGCATTTGGGAGCCCCAGGGTCTGAGCACGTGGAGTTCGTGACCCCATGGGTCTCAGATGAGCTGACTCAGGGCCTCCTGGGAGGGAAGGAGTGGAGAGGGGAGACTTCTGGCCTAGAAATTAGGAGCCCCGGGCTCAGTCCCAGCCAGGCAAGGCTAAGAGAGCCACCACTTCGCTGAGCCTTGTCTGTCCACTGGGCAGGTGGTCCCAATGCTGGGCCAGGCCCCCACCTCTGACATCTTGCTAATTCTGAAAGGGAGGGGAGGCAGGCAGTTACTGAGCACTGTCCACCTGGCCAAGGATGAGCCTTAGCACCTTTGGGTGGGTGGCTTGGCCTTGACATGAAGCAAGGCGTAGCAGCCAAGAATGAGTTTGATTTCTTACAGGCAAGTCTGAATGCTGCACCTGCTGCCTTTCCAAGGGGAGCCCAGCCCGGGACTATCCTGGGAGGTGTCACCTGAGCTCTGTGTTTCACCTGAGCACATGAGAGACGGTGCTTTACAGCAAAGGCCAGTAGGTTTGAGGTGCAATAAGCACTTAGGGGACTAGTGGTGGGTGAGTTCAGCCAGAAAAAGGCAACAAAGCCAGCCTGGGGAGCCCTCAGCCCCAGTAAAACTCTTCAGAAGCACTGCATAATCACAGATGCCAGCCCAAGGGAATCCACCGACATTGACCCAAGTTGATTCTTTCTCAAGCCTACAGAACTATAGTATGGATGTCTCACTTCTGGCTAGGTGGTGACACAGGAACACACTTGTTCACACACACTCAGGAACACACAGATTTGCTGCATCAAGCTACCCAGAGAATGAGTTTTGAATATTAAGAAAAAGTATGAAAGCCAAGAGGGAAGTGGTTTAAGAAGAAAGGAGCCATCAGCAGTTAAAGACTGTGAAGAGCTCTTAAGTATGATTATAAATGGTATGCCAACAAGTCAGATAACTTAGATGAAGTGGACAAATTCCCAGAAAGACACAAGCTACTGAAACTGACTCAAAAGAAACCAAAAATCCATATAGATCTATAACAAGTAGAGAGATCGAGTCCATAATCTCAAAATTATCCATGCAGAAAAGCTCAGGGTCAGATGGTTTCATTGGTGAATTCTACCAAACCAATTCTTCACAAACTTTTTCCAAAAATGAGTCAAGAATACTTCTCAACTCATTCTATGAGGTCAGTATTACCCATATCTCAAAATTATACAAAGACATCACAAGAAAAGAAAACTACAGATCAATATGTCTCATGAATACAGACACAAAAATCTTCAAAAAATTCCAGCAATAAATAAAACAGCAACATATAAAAATATACAAATGCACCATGACCAAGTGTATTTAACATCCAGAAATCTATTAATGCAATACTCCACATCAGTAGAATAAAGAACAAAAACCCATAATCATCACAACAGATGCAGAAAAGTCCAATGGAAAATTCAACACCCTTTCATGTTTAAAGAAAAAAAAAAGGCAGTGGAGTACTGGCATAAGGATAGACATCTAGATCAATGGAAAAGAATTGAGAGTCTAGAAATAAACATTCACATTTATGATCAACTGGCGTTTCAACAAGGGTGACAATACAATTCATGGGGGAAAGGATAGTCTTTTCAATAAACGGTGCTGAGGAAACTGGATATCCATATGCAAAAGAATGAAGGCAGACCCCCTACCTCATAGCATATACAAAATTTTACTCAAAATGGATCAAAGATCTGAATGTAAGAACTAAAAGTATTAAATATTTAGAAGAAAATAGGTGTAAATCCTCCTGACCTTGGATTAGGCAATAGTTTCTTAGATAGAAGAAATAGATAAATTGTAATTTATCAAAATTTAAAGCTTTTGTTCTTCAAAGAACACTATCAAGAAAGGAAAAAGGTAATCCACATAATGGAAGAAAATGTTAGCAGACAGTGTATCTGATAAGGGACTTATATCTAGAATATATAAAGAACTCTTACAACTCAATAAAAGACAAATAACCCAATTGGAAAATGGGATAAAAATTTGAATAAACATTTTTCCAGAGAAGATACGTAAATGGTCCAATAAGCACGCGAAAAGGTGATGTGATGGTTTGGCAGCAGGTACCCCAGAAAAACATGCTCTTAAACTTAATCCATCCCTGTGGACGTGAGCCCTTATAAATAAGACCTTTTGATGAGGTAACTTCAGATAAGGTGTGGCCCAGCATGGGTCTAAGTTCTATTACTAGAGACCTTATAGGGAAAGTCACAGAGAGAGAGGAAAAGCCACAAAGGAGGCAGCCAGAAGCTGAAAGTCAACAGAACCCAGAAGAAAAGGGAGAGGCCACTATGTGCACTGCCGTGTGACAGAGGAGCCCAGGACCAAGGATCGCCAGCAGCCAGCCGCCAAACACCAGTCTTTGGGAAGAAAGCAGAGCCTTGAAGTTGCCTTGACTTGGACATCTCCTAGCCTCAAAACTGTGAGCCAATAAATTCCCATTGTTTAAACCAACCCATTGCACGGTGTTTGCTTTAGCAACAAGGAAACTAAAGCAGATGCACAACATCATCAGTCATTAGGGAAATGCAAATCAAAACCACAGTGAGATTCCACATCACACCCACTGGGATGATGTGGTGGGTGGGGTTGCGTGCCCCAGTTTGGACGTGTTCTTGGTCTTGGTCTGCATTCTGGTGGGTGTAGACCCATTGTAAATAGGACTTCTTGAAGATGTTACTTCCGTTAAGGTGTGGCCCGACTGAGTCAGGGTGAACTTTAATTGGATTTCTGGAGTCTTTTATAAGAAGCATGAAGCTCAGACATAGAAAGAGAAAGCCATGGGAAGAAGCTAGAAGTCAACAGGACCTGGAGAAGAAAGGAAAAGGCATTGCCATAGGCATTGCCATGTGACAGAAAAGCCAAGGTCCAAGGATCGCCAGCAGCCAGCCCCAGAGCGCTGCAGTCTTTGGGGAGAAAGCATCGCCTTGCTAACACCTCAGTATTGGCCCTCCTAACCTCAACACTGTGAACCAATAAATTCCCATTGTTTAAGCCAACCCATTGTATGGTATTTGTTTTAGCACCTGGAAACTAAGACATATGGCTACAATTTTAAAAAGCAGATAATAAGTATTGGCAAGTATGTGAAGAAATTTCAAGCCTCAAACTGCTGGTGGAAATGAGAATTGGTGCAGCCACTTTTGAAAAACAGTCTGGCAATTCTTCAAAAGGTTAAATATAGAATTATTCCACCCCTAGGAGTTACCCAAGAAAAACGAAAACACATGTTCATGCAAAAACTTGTCCATGAATTTCTGCTGCTAAGGTTTCCACTACAGATGCAAGAAAAAGATGGTCCTAGCGCTTTCTGTCTGTCTGGTTGTAGCAGCCAAGATTGAATGGGGGTTGGGGAGTGAATGTAGCTCAAGTGGTTGAGAGCCTGCTTCCCATGTACAAGGTCCTGGGTTCAATCCTTGGTACCTCCTAAAAACAAATAAACAAATAAATATTAAAAAAAAAAAAAAAAAAGATTGAATGGGGGAATACAGGAAATTCTAAAAACATGGGGAAGGGGAAATAATCTTTGCAACTCAGAAATAAACTTCAATCAAAACAAAACAAAAACTTGTCCATAAATGTTCACAGTAGCATTATTCATAATAACCAAAAAGTGAAAACAACACAAAAGTCCATCAACTGATGAATGGATTAATAAAATGTGGCATATCCACAAATGGATATTATTTGGCAATAAAAAGTAATGAAGTACTTATACATGCTATAACATTAGGCTAATGAAATGTTATGCTAATAAAAGAAGCCAGTCTCAAAAGACCACATATTGTATGATTCCATTTAAATGAAATTTCCAGAATCAGCAAATCCATAGAGACAGAAAACAGATTAGTGGTTACCTAGGGCTGGGGGTTTGGGGAGGAGATGGAGTGGCTGCTAATTGGTCTGGAGTTTCTTTTGGGGTTGATGAAAATGTTCTAAAAATTGAATTTGGTGGGGGCAGATGTGGCTCAAATGGCTGGGCATCCGTCTGCCATATGGAGGGACCTGGGTTCGATCCCCGGGACCTCCTGGTAAAATAAAAAATAGAGAAAGAGAAGGCACATGGGCTGCCAGGCTCTGTGTGCCAGTGAGCCGCCAGGCCCCGGGAGCCATGCAGCAAGATGATGACGTAACAGGAGAGAGACGCAGGGGAGAGACAAGACGAGAGGCTCCGAAAGGCCCGGAAACCAGGAACCGAGGTGGCGCAGGTGGCAGAACACCTCTCTCCTACGTCGGAGGTCTCCAGGATCGAATCCTGGTGAAGACTGGAGGAGGAGGATGAGAAGAGATGGCAGGAAACAGACACAGAGAATTGCTCAGCGAATGGACACAAAACAGCAAATGGGGAAGGGGGTGTTTCAAATGGATAAAGTAAATAAATAAATCTTTAAAAAAAAATTTGATTTTGGTGATAGTTGCACACCTCTGTGTATGCACCAAAAAACACCGAATTGTACACTTTATAGGGGTGACTTGTATCGCATACGAATTATATCTCAATAAAGTTGTTCTACAAATGAAGATAGAAGTTCAGTAATAAAAAGATAAGTAAAGAATGTGATGAAAAGTTTTCTAAAGAAGAAATACATGCAGTCAGTAGACACATGGAAAGATTGTCAACCTCAGTAGAAAACTGAAAAATCTAAGATGAGATGACAGTGTGCTCTCATTTTTAATCTATTCGATTAGAAAATGTGGAGTTTAAAAAAAGTTGATATGGATGTGGGGAAATGAGCACTCCCCCCGCGCTGCTCATGGAAGTGTCAGTTCCCGCTACCTGTGCGGCAGCCACCTGGCCATCGCCTCGGAGCCTTCACAGGTGTGGGCTCTCGGAGGGCAGCAGTCGGAGTCTAGCACAGCACCCGGCACTCCAGAGGCGCTCGCTAAATTCCAGGGATGAAAGAACGAACGTGCTGCCTTAGCCCAGCAGTTCCACTGCTGGGAATTATCCTCAAGGAATCACTGGAGGCTCGGGAACAGGATGCTTGACCAGAGAGCCAGGGAGGGCAGCGGGAGCCAGGGAGGGCAGAGGAGAGCGATGGCCCTGGCTGACGTGAGGTCGGGGCTGAGCCAACAGCAGGGACCCCTGCAGGGGGACTCTCAGTGGTTGGGGGAAGGGTGATGTCGAGCCACAGGTATCAACAGGGAAATACATGAGCCATGAGCTGTGAGCAAAACGCGGACATCTGTACAATGGGATCTCACGTCAACGTACAAATAGGTGCAGATGTATCAGAAGATATTTGTGTAAGAAGCACAGGCACCTAAGGGTGTCTGCATGGTGAGATTTCAGGCAGGTTTTTCTAATTTTGTTAGAAAATTTTTTGTTAATTGCAAAAAAATTATAAAGAGTCCCCCCCTCTTTTTTTTTTCAAATACACCTCCTAGTTCTAGAATCCTCACGCACACTGGCTGTAAGGGAAGAGCACTAAAGAGACGCTGCACTGTGCTTTCTGGGGGGGGGGCGCTCGTCTCTTACTGGGAAGCAGGCACCCCAACTTCCCACAGCACAGGTGGCTCCCACCCTGTCCGGCACACATTTGTCACGTTCTGGTCTATCTTTCTGGCTTCCTCAGCATTCCTACAAACCGTCTCCTCCCATGAATTTCCTGCTCACCCGAATTGGCTTCCCTTAGGATGACCCTGGCCTGCCTGGTTCCCAGATTCTGAGGTACATCCTCAGGCCCTCAAACCTCCCAAAGGCCAGAGATTGCAGAACCAGCTCCGAGCTGCAAGTAGGGAAAGACTGGCTCTTCCAAACACACTCCAGGAGCCTTCTTTTCTTCTTGGCTTCCAAGTGAGAGCATCCATCCCTGAGAAAGAACTCCGTGCTCCGGGAGCCTGGCTGAGTCTGATCCCACGTTGCCATCCGTCAGCGGTCAGCCTGGCAGTCCTGCCCTTCGGCTTACCTGGGAAGCATGCCCTTCTGGTCTCCTAGGAATCAAGGTGCTGGCGGGCTAGTCACGACCACCGAGCTCGGCATCTGTCATGTACTTTCTCAGGCAATTCTCACAGCAAGCCTGGGAGGTCAAAAAGCAAAAAGGGCCAGAAATATTTCAGAAATCAGATTTCTTCAAATTTTTAGAAAGGTAATGTGGTACTTACACTGTGTATTATGTAATATCTCCAGTGGGCCCTGGGCAGCATCCTCTAATCAAACATATTAATATTTCCAGAGTGAAAGGAATGAATATTCACGTGGAGGGAAATAAATGAAGACTATAACTAGCCTCTCAACAGTTCAGGTCACATTTTGCAGGGCAGGGTGTCTAACCAGTTCTAACTGCTTAGAGGCCTGTCTGCCCTCACCCCCTCCATTTACCCCTCCCTACCTGTACTCCTAAAACAGTCACATCACTTGCCCCCTTCTATCCTTCCATACAAAAGTCCGTCTTTGCCATATTCTGTGGTCCTGACCCATGTGTCTTAGCCCAGCCCGGAGGAGGGTACTAAAGAAGTTTGGGGCTTGGAGTCCATCCCCAACCTTCTAACCTTCTAACCAACTCCCTGCCTCAGGAAACTCTTTGTGTTTAGGTTGAGCCATGGACCCAATCGGCACCAATCTGATATTTTAGAAATGGAAATAACCACCGTTCCCCCAGCCTTGAGATGAAGGCTCAGATTCTCTGACCCTGTTTGAGGTTTTACCCCTTCTAAAAAAACAACAGGCCAGATTTGGCAGGGAATATACTATTTTGAGCCCCAGACCTGCCATCAATGTCCCTGCTCCAGAATCTGCTGTGGCTCCCTATTGTCTTTTATTTCCAATGGCCTCTTCCTCAGATTGGCCTTAAGAGAATTGGCTTATGAATCCCAAGAGGAGCCTCTCCTACCTATGGTATGTGCCTCTGCAGAGGCTGCTTAATTCACTCATTCAGCACCTACTATGTGCCAGGAACTGTTCTAGGCACCAGGATTTTTGTTGTTGTTTTTACTGAGAAGAAATAATTTCTTTTTTATTGAGGTAAAATTCACATAACATAAAATTTACCAGGGGGACGGATGTGGCTCAAATGGTTGGGCATCCGTCTCCCATATGGAGGGACCCGGGTTCGATACCCGGGACCTCCCGGTAAAAAAAAAAAAAAAAAAAAAAAAAAGAAAGAAAGAAAATTTACCATTTTAACTAATTTAAAGCATATACTTCAGTGACTTTCGGCACATTGTCAATGGTGTACAACCATCACCACTATCTAATTATAAAACATTGTCATCCCAAAAAGGAACCCCATACCCATCAAGCCATCTCACCCCATAACCCCTTTCCCCAGCCACTGGTAACTACTAGTCTGCTTTCAATAGGCACTAGGATTTTAACAGCGAACAGAACAGACAAGGTCCTGCTCACATGCGCTTACGTTCTAGTGAGGGTGACAAATGAGCAAATAAATAGATGTGCAATAAGATGTCAGGTGGCTAAAAGTGCTACAGAAAAAAATAAAGCAGGGCAAGGGGGAAAAGAGAGAAGGGGAGTGCTATTTTAAAAAGAGTAGTCAGAGACAGCTTCTCTGAAGAAGCAACATTTAAGTGGCAACTTGAATTAAACAAGAGAGCAAACCATAAAGTCTATCTGGGAGAAGAGCATTGCAGAGAAAAAAGCAAATGCAAATAATGTGAGTAGGAAATGGGCTTGAATATTTAAGAAGGGAGGAAAATAGGGGCACAAAGGAGTCACTGACCCATCTCAATTCTGACATCCTGCCACAAACTGTAACTGTTAGTCAAAGCCTGGTGGCCTTTAAGTGGGATATAGGTGAGGAGTTAAAGAAAAATGAGAAAAGCATTATTGAAAACTGGAGAAAGAAGATCCAGTGATAATGTGGAAACCAGAAAATGTACTCAGTGAGTTAGGTAAGCTAAGGAGAGTCCCAGGCAGAGCATTGAAGGTGCCGCCTCATTTCTTTTTGCCTGTTTTAGTAAAATGAGATAGGAGAGAAATAAGCTAAAGGAAGAACTGTTAAACATAAAGCAGTCAGGGCTTTCTGGTTTTGAAAATTCCCAGTTTTTCCAGATGGCAAATGATGCTAAAATTAAGAAACAGTTCCTGGTCAAAGATCAAATACAGGATACCATCAAGAAAACATGGTCTAAAGATGAAGCCAAGAGAACGACTGCAAGATCTTTTTTTAAGTCCTCAGGAAACTTAAGAGGGTGCTTCAGAGAACCATTCAATTTAATAAGGACCTAAGAAGCTTAAAGATGTTGTTCCTCAGCAATCTCAGCAGAATTCCCTGGTAGAGAAAGATTTATCTCAAAGAGATTTGTATAATGGAGCAATCTCCAATAAGATCCATAGGAGATCCACAATGTATTTACAAGAATTGCATTGGCAGAAACACTGCCAACCTGGACTGAAAGGGACAGAGACAGTACAAAATGGATTCCCAAATTTCTATAGGCAGGAAGAAGGCTTAAAAAGCCAGTAGGTTGCTAATGTAAGCTACTTTTTATGGAAAAGGAAAGGTGACTCAGAGGGAATCAAAAATAATTCAAAAAAAAAGAAAAGAAAAACAAACAAACAAACAAACAAAAAAAAAATTCCCAGCCCTTACCTCTTAAGAAGGAACTTCCAACAAGTGCCTAGTTAGATTTCAGAATTGCTATTGACTGGTGACCCTTATGTGCCTTCTTTGAATGGGGAGAGTCTATAAAGGTGTCTCTCCCACCATTTTATACTAGGGGAGAGGGAGCAGATAACAGTCTCTTTAGTCCATAGGTCTTCAGATCTAGACCTATGGCTCTGTTCTCAAGAGCTATACCTGAAGGAACTTATACAAGGAACCTCATCTGCACCTGGGCCTGATTTAGGTGATGAGATTCTGAACTTTAAGCTATAATAAGATGAGGCTTTGGGGAATCTTGAAAGAGATAAGAGTATCCACATGTGGGAGACTGCTCCCATAAGTCATGCCCACTTAGACGGCCTCAATGATCCCCACCTACTGGTGTTCACTCCCTTGTATAGTCCCCTCCTGCATTCAATAGGGGAAGTCTATGTGACCAACAGGATATTAGAGGAATGATGATGTGTGACTTCTGAGGCTAGGTCATAAAAGACATTATGGGGGGTCGGATGTGGCTCAACTGGTTGGGCGTCCGTCTCCCACATGGAGGGACCCGGGTTCGATCCCCGGGACCTCCCGGTAAAAAAATAAAATAAAATAAAATAAAATGCAGTCAGAAGTGGCATATGCATCTTCTGAGCAAAGGCTTTAGAACCACTGTAGGTTCTGTCATTACTTTTTTCCTCCTGCCTCAAGAACAGCAATTTTATACCAGCTTCTTCAGCCTGAATTCTGGAGTGAAGAGGACACGGAGCTGGGCCACATGGGATATTAACAAGAACAAACGACTGAGTTTTGGCAGTTCTTATTCAGCATAACCCAGAAAAAGCTGACTGATACAGTCATACTGTATCCATGGCTCACAGGATGCTGTTCTGTGAGCCTGCTTTATTTGGGGTCCTGCCTCAGAATGCTTCTTGGCTCATCACTCTTCCTCAAAACATGGCTCCCAGGGTTTAAAACACTCGAGCCTAACCAGACCAGGGCACAGTGGCCTTGCCCCTCCCAGATCTGGGGATCACACAACCACACCACAGCTCCCTGAAACTTGGGAAACTTAGCTCTCTGTAAACTTCACAGTCTGAAACACAGAAATATCCCACATATAGCTGGAAAGGAACATATCTGAGGAGCAAAAAAATGTCACAACCCCTATACAAGAATCAACTCAAAATGGATCAAAGACCTAAATATAAAAGCCAGGACCATAAAACTACTAGAAGAAAATGTAGGGAAACATCTTCAAGACCTTGTAGTAGGTGGTGGTTTCTTGGACCTTACACCCAAAGCATGTGCAACAAAAGAAAAAAATAGATAAAAGGGACCTCCTCAAAATTAAACACTTTTGCACCTCACAGGACTTTGTCAAAAAGGTGGAAAAGGCAGCCAACTCAATGGGAAAAAAATATTTGGAAATCACATATCTGATAAGGGTTTTTTTTTTTTTTTTCGATAAGGGTTTAATATCCAGAATATATAAAGAGATGTTATAACTCAACAATAAAAAGACAAAATGACCCAATCAGAAAATGGGCAGAAGACTTGAATAGACATTTCTCCAAAGAAGAAATACCAAATGGCAAAAAAACACATGAAGAAATGCTCAACATCACTCATGATTAGGGAAATGCAAATCAAAACTACAATGAGATATCATTTCACACCTATCAGAATGGCCAGTATAAAAAAGACAGAGAACTACAAGTGTTGGAGAGGATGTGGAGAGATAGGAACACTTCTTCACTGTTGGTGGGAATGCAGAATGGTACAGCCACTGTGGAGGACTGTTTGGCATTTCCTAAAGAAGTTGAATACAGACTTGCCATGTGACTCGGCAATACCACTACTGAGTATATACCCAGAAGAACTGAGAGCAGTGACACGAACAGACATCTGCACACCAATGTTCATAGCCACATTATTCACCATTGCCAAAAGTTGGAAACAACCCAGGTGTCCATCAACAGACGAATGGATAAACAACCTGTGGTCTATTCACACGATGGAATATCATGCAGCTGTAAGAAGAAATGAAGTCGTAAAGCATATGACAACATGGATGAACCTGGAGGACATTATGTTGAGTGAAGCAAGCCAGACACAAAAGGATAAATACTGTATGAATGCGTTACTATGAACCAAATATATTGTGTAACATATTGTTTGACCCAAAAAATATTTATATGTATCCATTACATTTAATTGAGAAATGTATGTATTTATTCATCTGTGTTTACTTTTTAGTTTTTAATTGTTTATATTTTCAATTATTAAATGTACAAAATTTAAAAAAAAAATTTTTTTAATGTCACAAGTCCATACTCTAAAGCTTGGAAATTTGACCCTCAGAACAGCTTTCTAACCTCCTCAGAGCCTAACCAAACTTCTTTGCCTACAATCTACTGAGCTTGAGATGTGGTTGCAAACTCTGCAGCAGATTTAAAAGTGCAAATTAGAAAAGATGAATAGAAACGCTAGGTAATCGGGCAGAACCAAAGAAGGAAACTATGGATGACTAAATATTGGGCAGTGTCGGGCACAATCCATCTTACAACCACTCTGCAAGGTAGGTATTAATGTGCCCATTTTAGAGAAAAGAAAACTGAGGCTCAGGTGAGTTAGTAATCTGCCAAAAGCCCCATGCTTGTCAATGAGGATTCAAATGGGCATTGTGTTAGTTTCCAAGCTTGTATGATAAATAACACACAATGGGTTGCCTTGAACAACAACCATTTATTGGCTCACAGTTTTGGAGGCTAGAAGTCCAAAATCAAGGCATCATCAAGGCCATTTTTTCTCCCCAAAGACTATAGTGCTCTGGTGCTGGCTTACTGCAATGCTTGGGGCTCCTTGGCTTGCATCTCTGCCTCCATCACATGGCGATCTCTCCTTGGCTTTTCCTTCTCTTTATGAGGCCTCCAGGAATATGGATTAAGACCCACTCTGATTCAGGTGACCACACTTTAACTAAAAACTTAGCATCTTCAAAAGATCCTATTTACAAATAAATTCACATCCACAAAAAGGCAGATTGAGGCCATGTCTTCTGTTGGGATACATAATCCACCCTACAGGTTTTTAGTCAATACTGGTCCTAATTTTGATGCTGTTGTGTTTGTGGGTAAAACAGAGAACCAGTGGGAGGAAGAGACTGGTGAGACAAGAGGATGGCAGGAGATCTTTGGTGGTGTGATGGCCTGGGTAGGGTGGGGATCATGTAATGGCTGCATCTCACCAGATGAGCCCTGGGGAACCGAAGAGCAGGGCACAAGAGGAGGGGGCCTTGAAAGCCCAGGGAACCCAGGAAAACCTTCCCCACCCCAGGGAGGACCTTCTTCAAGTGACCCCGGCCTGGCTGACATAGCCTGACCACAGCACCACCCTGCCCTGCCTGGGCTTCCACAGCCCTGGGGTTCTGGCAGGACTACTTGCTGAGATTTGCGGGTCTCAACCAACTGAGCCCTATACTCAGGACTGGGATGGAGACCCCATGGTGATTTATTGCTGGGAAAGCCAGACTGGAAAAAGCTCACTCTCCCTGAATTGAACATGCAGGTAAAGGCCCAGCCAGAGCACCTGGACACCTGTAACCTGAATGCATCATTCCCATATCAGTTCTGCCTTTTCTCTGTTCCCATTTGCCTAAGACATTTGATAATCCAGACACACACGCAAACCCAAAACCACGTGGCCATGTTCATTCACATGTGGCCATCCAGATGGGTCAAAATCAGCCATCAACTGATGAATAGATAAACTGTGGTGTATATACACGAAGGAATATTATGCAGCGCTAAGAAGAAATGAAGCCGTAAAGCATGTGACAACATGGATGAACATGGAGGACATTATCTTGAGTGAAGCAAGCCAGACACAAGAAGACAAATACTGTATGACTGTACTACTATGAACTAAATATATTATGTAAACTCATGGAATTAATAATTAGAATATAGGTCACCAGAAAATAGAATAAGGGAAGAATGGAAAGCTGATAGTTTAATCTGTGTAGAATTGGTTAAAAGGTTGTCTGTAAATCTTTGGAAATGAATGGAAATGGTGAGAGCACATCATGGTGTTCGTGACTAGCAGAGCTGTTACATGGGTGTGACAGTGGTTGAAAGGGAACATGCATATTACCAGAAGGAAAGCTAAAAAATAAATGTACCATGGTTTCATTGCTTTCAGCTTCTTGCTTCTGCAGCATTCTCTCTCTCTCTCTCTCTCTCCTCACTCCGTTTGTAAAGGACTCTAGTAACAGGATGAAGTCCCTGTCCTCACTGAGATGGCTCACACCTTAACTGAAGCAGCTTCATCACACAGTCCTTCCAATGGGCCCACACCCACAGGAATGGATTAGATGTAACAATATCTTTTTCGGGGGTACACACAGCTCCAAACCATCACAGATGGTGTTTATGGAGGGCACATAAATGTTAGCCATGATAGAAAGGTAAAGAATAATATAAGAAAAGGCATTATCATCTGGTGATTACAAACCCAGACTCCTGAGCCAGACTGCCTGGGTTTATTTATAGCTCTGTGGCCTTGGGCAAGTTACTTCATCTCTCTCTGTGTTTTGGTTTCCTCTCCTATAAAACGGAAATAATGAAAGTTTCCTCATAGAGTCACTGTAAAGATTATAATTACTTAATATAAATAAAGCATTTTGAATAGCAAAAAAAAAAAAAAAAAAACTGTACCATGGGACTGTATAACATAGTGAAACCTCATGTAAATACAAATACAGATGATATTGCATACATAGACTTTTACAAAATATAAGTAAAAGAAGGAAAACAATAGCAGCTATGTACTGCAGGGTAAGCATAGAGAGATTGAGAGGTGATGAGTTTTGTTTGCTTGCTTGGTTTTTATTTTTATTATTATATTATTATCACTGGAATAATGAAAATGTTCTAAAAATGACTGAACTGATGAATGCACAACTATGTGATTTTACCAAATACCATTGATTGTACCCTTTGGATGGATTTATGCTTTATTAATATATATCAATAAAATTGATTTGTTAAAAAAAATCGGGCATTTATGTTATTGCTGAAACACAAAACTCAAAATTTAAAGAAGTTTTGTAAAGAACTCGTAACCCTGCAACCCCAGGGATCCAAGCACACCAGGTTAGCAATGCTAAGTTAGGCAGATGTAGCACAAAGACCCTTCTAGAACCAACAGTTTGCAGTGGCTTTTCTACAGAATTAAAGTGCTTACAAATTACTTTAGCTGCATCTCTGAGAATTACGTGTCCTTAAGGGAAGGTTGTGTTCTCTAAATCTAGATTCCCGGCCTAACCTTGGGTGGGCCTTCCGTGGTGCCTGGAGAGCCTGGCACCCCATCATAGCTTCCCTGCTCCCCTCGAGCTCCTCCCCATCCTCCCCGCCCTCCCTCCCAGCCCAGGCCCTTGCTTCCTTTTCCACCCAGAACTGCTCACCCCAACTGCACATCCGCCCACCTGCCTCTTCCACAGAGGCTCTGTCCTGGCCCCTCCTTGGGCCACCCTCGGCTCAGAGCCCGTCCCTCCCGGGCTCAAGGCCATGGCCTGTAAGTGTGCCCACAACCCGCTCCAGCATTCTCGTCAGCTCCCCATTCTCTTAGCTAAAATTAAAAAAAAAACAACAAAGCCTCTCTCTTGATGGCACTCCCCCTTCAAACGCCACGTTTCTCACCTTCCCTTTACAGCACAGTGCTGTCCCTTTCTGCTTTCACCCTCCCCATTCTCTCCTAAACCCTCTCCAGGCCAGCTTTTGGCCCACAGACCTCGCTCTTGTCGAGGTGGCCAGGAAAGTGCATCAGCCGCACTTTGCCCCGAAGCCCTCTCTCCATGAGCCCCCCGGGCTGCCCTGCCCCTCCCTGGCTGCCCCCAGCAGCCCTCTCCATCGCACCTGCTCCCTGGAGAGCGTCAGGGCCTCGTGGCTGTAATGCCACCTGACCCCTGGCAGACAAGTCCACGCTCCAGACCAGGCCTCCCTGGACCCCGACTCAGCCAAATGCAGGTTTGGGGTCTCCACTTGGGTGTCAAACTGCTACTTTGACCCGAGTCCCTCATGCCTGGCCCCGTGCTCCCCTCCCACCTTCTCCCTTCTCGGTTATTGCTCAGGACCACCGCCCTGCCTGCTTCTCCTCGATGCCACCATCGCCTCCCACCACTGCCACGCTCAGGCCTGCGCGCCTGACAGCAGCCAGGGGATCCTGTTAAGCACAAGTTAGGTCACATCAGCCTCTGCCCCAATGCCCCGACAGCCGGCATTCTCCCGCGGGGGCAGAGCCAAAATCCTTCCGCGGCCCCCAACCCACCGTGAGGGCGCTCGGTCCCCAGCCCTCCTCATCTCCACCAGCGGTGCAGCCCGCCAGCCTCCTGCGGTGGCTCAGACAGGCCACGTGCCACTAACCCAGCTCGCCGTGGCCGCTCTCCCCCTTCCTGGAAGCTCGTCCCCAGAGAGCTGCAGGGCTGTGCCTCACTTCATCTTCACCCAGACGGCACCACTCAGGGGAAGCTCTCAGCCAGCCCTCCCTCAAATGCCAGCCCCACCCGGCTCTCCCGCCCCTCTTCCCTGGTGCAGGATCCTCTCTGCCACTTACTGTTGTCTCACACACTGTATTTTACTTACTGAGCTTGTAAGCAGTTTGTCTCCTTTAAAATACAAAGCTCCATGAGGGCAAGGATTGTCCCCCTCTTTGTCCCCTGCTGTACCCTCAACATCTGGGACAGGAGAGCAAACCCAATAAATATTTGTTGAATGAATGAATGGATTGAAATTCATCCAAGCCTGCCAACTTGCTTTGCAGAGGGGTGTGTGTGTGTGTGTGTGTGTGTGCATGCCGTGTGCTGGTCTATGAATCAAACAGCTGCTCATGGGAGTGAGGAAGCTAAGAATGCAAAGGTAATTGCCCTAGGAGGAAAGCTCTGTTAAAGGAACTGGATTGGACTGGAGTAGCCTATTCAGGGTGTTCCTCAAAAGTGACTAGCCGTGCCCTTCGAGGCGCAGTCTCGTTAGTGGGCACGCGTGAAGGGAGCAGGTATTCCCGCTGCCTGCCGTGGTGGGGCAGGCCTCCGTCTGGGCGAGTGGGGGATGGGAGGGACAAGCGGGGGACTGCCCGTGGGGCAAGGCAGTCAGTATGGACCTTGCGCTTGCCTGACCCTGAGGGTGGGTGCTTCTAGATTTCCACACCCTGCACACCCCCAGCAGCACCTAGCCCCAGCACTGCAGCCAGAGCGTCCTCTGGACAATTCCCAGGTGTGCTAAAGGCATGGAGCAGGCTAAGACGCAGGTCTCCTTTCGGATCAGCGGCACGCCTCCCCGGCACAGCCTCCCCAGCCTGCCGAAGCCGGGCCTGGAGGGCCTGGAGGGCCAGCCAAGAGATCTGTCAGCGGGAGGAAGGGGGCTAAGGGCAGCTCTACAGCACGCGCTCAGCAGCCGTAGAACAGCTTCAGCTGTGCCCCATCCCACCTCGCTCCAGATGGGGTTTAAGGTGGCTTAATGAGGAAACATAAAACTCAGCAAGAGAACATAGATGGGGAAAAGGATGTAAAAGAGGAAATAAAATAAATGGGCAATACATGGAATGAGCTGGGGGGGGCGGGGGGCACTGTGTAAGGACGGGGAAGGGGTGCCTAATCCAGCTTGGACGGGGTGTAAGGCTTCCCAGGACGGGCAGTGCTTGGGCGGAATCTGGAAAGAAGAGTGGGGGTCGAATAGGCCAAATATTGAAGGGCCCTCCAGGCTGTTCAGAGGGAGAGGAGGGAGAGAGAGCTCAGCAGGCAAGTGGGGTGGCGTCAGGGGAGTGGGTTTGGGGGGGAAAGGGAGTCAACAGTTCCTCCAAACATCTCAGCCCCTGGTTGAGAGGACACCCCTAGCCCTCCCCAGCAGCAGTCTTGCTGGGATGCCCTTTGGCCTTCCTTCCCAGCTCCTCATTCCCTCCACTGCAGAGAGAAGCATTCCAGCAGCAGGAGCGCCGCACTGAAAGGCCGTGCGGGCCGCTCTCGCCTCTCCTTGGACCTGCCCGAGCCCCAGGGGTGCAGTCTGCACCCCTCTGCCTGTGAATAGGAGAGCTCAATTCAGAGTGGCTAGCAGAGACCCTGCATTCAACAGCCAGTACTCCAGAAGTACAAGCTCCAGTTAGTAAGTTGTGAGCCTCACTGGGTCCTTATACCTGTTCTCAGGTGGCCATGGAGGAGGGGATGCTGGGTGATCGCCAACTCCGACCGCCGGCTCAGCACAGTGGCTGAGAAGCCCTTTGAGAAGTTTCATCAGGACTGGTATTTAGGGCCAAGTACCATGTGGAAGGACCGATGTTTCTGGCCATCCACGCCTTGAGGCTGTGCAGGTCATGACTAGCTTTTATTACAGTTGCTGCTGGTGCTGGCAGGTGTGCCACAGCAGGTGGAGTGTCAGGTGGGGTGGGATTTTCAGCCAAAGTGAAGCAGGCTAGTAAAATAGTGAATCAATAGATAGATCTGGGACCTGGTAAGAAGTCCACATGGACTTTGATACCCCAAGATGGCTCCTGGAAGACCCTGGCGAGAAATTGGAATAAGATTTCCTCTGGAAGCCAGGAGAAGCCGGGGATATTCTCCAGGAGCTTTATCATTGGGCCCTCCTGGGGGATTTATGGGTGGGGTAATCAAAACAGCAAACAGCTGGGACTCCTCCTTGTCATTAGCAAAAGGGCAGAATAATTAATGGTTTAAAAAGCAAGCGCAGGTGGGAAGCGGCTGTGGCTCAATCAGTAGGGCTCCCGTTTACCATATGGGAGGCCCCGGGTTCGGTTCCGGGGCCTCCTGGTGAAGGCAAGCCCGCCCGCATGGCGTGGTTAGCTGACCCAGCGAGCACAAGCAGCAAGGGGGGGATAAATGAATAAATACATAAATAAAATCTTTAAAAAAAAAAAAAAAGCAAGCGCAGGTGGCGGATGTGGCTCAAATGGTTGGGAGTCTGTCTCCCATATGGAGGGACCTGGGTTCGATCCCCGGGACCTCCTGGTAAAAATAAAGAAAGATACAGAGAGCAGTGACACGAACAGACATCTGCACACGGATGTTCATGCCACATTATTCACCATTGCCAAAAGTTGGAAACAACCCAGGTGTCCATCAACAGACGAATGGATAAAGAAACTGTGGTCTATTCACATGATGGAATATTATGCAGCTGTAAGAATAAATGAAGTCGTAAAGCATATGGCAACATGGATGAGCCTGGAGGACATTATGTTGAGTGAAGCAAGCCAGACACAAAAGAACAAACACTGTATGATTGTGCTATTATGAACTAAATATATTGTGTAATGTATTGTTTGATCAAAAAAAAAAAAAAATTATATGTATCCATTACATTTAAATGAGAAATATATATATTTATTCATCTGTGTTTACTTTTTAGTTTTTAATTGTTTACATTTTCAATTATTAAATGTACAAATAAAGTTAAATTTAAAAAAGAAATAAAAGAAAGATATAGAAGGCGCATGAGCCACCAGGTCCCGTGCGCAGGTGTGCCGTCAGACCCCGCCAAGCCACGCAACAAGATGATGACGTAACAGGAGAGTGACACAAGGGAGAGCCAAGATGAGATGTGCTGATAAACCAGGAGCCAAGGTGGCACAGGTGGTAGGACGCCTCTCTCCCACATCAGAGGTTCCCGGGATCAAATCCCGGTGAAGACAGGAGGAGAAGGATGAGAAGAGAAGGCAGGAAACAGACACACAGAATTGCCCAGCAAATGGACAGAAAAGCAGCAAAATTGGGGGGGGGTGTAAAAATGGATAAAAGTAAATAAATAAATGAATCTTTAAAAAAAAAAAGCAAGCAAGCGCAAAGGCCCTTTGCTCTCTCTTGCCTTCGCCCTGTCCTGGTTCCTGTTTGTGCCCTGTTCTGGCCTTCTTCCCCCCCAACCTGGATCAACACGCAAGTAAAACCTGGGCATTTATAATCTATAATGGGAAATTGTAGGCTATAAATCGGTCCTCTTTATCACTCTTCAGCCCCTTCCTCTCTACCTGGCCTACCTGGGACCCATGATCTGTTATTTTCTCCCATTTCTCCTCCCTCCCTACCTCAATAAATTACTGGCCTAATCAACGTGGCGTGCTCTTGAAATTCATTTCCTGCAGTTTAGCCAAGAACCTAGACAAAATCCGGCTACAGGGAAGCGGCTGTGGCTCAATCAGTGGGGCTCCCGTTTACCATATGGGGGGCCCCGGGTTCGGTTTCTGGGGCCTCCTGGTGAGGGCAGGCCCGCCCGCACGGCGTGGTTGGCTGGCCCAGCGAGCACAGGCAGCAGGGGGGGGGATGAATGAATAAATAAATAAAATCTTTATAAAAAAAAAAAAAATCCGGCTACAAAAGGGTTTAGGAAACACACACAGAGGAAGGGTTCATTTAGGACAAGCTAAAACTGTCCAGGAGCTCAATCTATACAAGCACAGGCAGCACCCTGAGCTAACAGTTAACACTTAGTGGTGCTGACTTTGTGCCAGGCACTGCTCTTTGCTTTACCCATATTACCCGCTTAATTCTCACACTAACTCTCTGAGATGGGTCCGCTCTCAATCACTACCTTCTACAGCTTCTCAGAAGACAAAGCAGTGGGGAGTGCTGGGCCCTAGGAGATGGCTGGCATAAACCTACTTTTTTGCTTACAGTTTCTTTTTTTTTGTTTATTTGTTTTCCCTCTGAAACAGATCCGCAAATCTGGAATTTAAATTGCAAAAGCTCCAGAGGCATGACTTTGGCCCCGGGCAGGGGCAGGGTTTACCAGGAGGGAAGAGCTCCTCCCTTGAGTGTGCCCCTCCCAAAGACCAGGGAGTGGCTACAAGTGGAAAAGAATGCAAAAGCATGAGTGCAAATTGCTAGGGTTTGGACTTAAGTACTTGGCTGCCCCATTCTGCAGCTCTCTCCATCAATGCCAAGGACCAAAGGCGCAGAGTGTCCTCAGCTCTGGACTGTCCATGCACAAACCCCTGGTCATCGTGGCGGATTTCTGAGGCTCAAACTGGGTGCAACCACGAACTCGATGAACAGATAGAAAGAATGGGACTTAAAATGTACAGGGTTCCTGTTTGGAATGATGGGAGTATTTAGGTAATGAATAGTGGTAATGGAGGCAAGCATTGTGAACGCAATTTGCAGCTCTGAAATACATATCTGAATGCGATTAAAAGGGGAAATGTTAGATTGTATGTATGGAAACAGAAAAAAATAAAAATAAAATCCATGGAACTACACTGCACAGTGAACCCTAAGTTAAACCAAGAACTTCAGTTAATAACACAATTATAAACATGTGCTGTCATCAGCTGTGACCAATGCCCCACCCCAACGCAAGGTGGTGGTGGTGGAGTGGTGCACGGGAGCCCTGTATTTTATGATTGCTCTGCAAAGCCACAACTTCTCTAATAAAGAAAAAAGGAGCGGGGCGGGGAGCAGATGTGAAGCCGGCTAGTAAAACAGGGAATCGATAGACGGGTCTGGAACCCGGCAAGAAAACCACGTGAATATCAACACCCCCAGGATGGCTGCTGGAAGACCCTCGTGAGGTTTCTGCCATCCAGAACGAGGTTCCCTCTGGAAGCCAGGAGAAGCCCCGGATATTCTCCAGGGACATTATCTTTGGGCCCACCTGGGGGATTGATGGGTGGGGTAATCAATCAAAACAGCAAACAGCTGGAACCCCTCCCATGCCATTAGCAAAGAGGTGGAATAATTAATGGTTTAAAAGCAGGCACAAAAGTTCCGCTCTCCCACTCTCCTTCCTCTTGCCTTCTGCGCCCTGCTCTCGCCGTGTCCCCCTGGCACGGATCAACACGCAAGTATTGGGCATTTATACTCTATAATGGGCAATTGTAGTCTATGAACCAGCCCTCTTTATCACTCTTCAGCCCCTTGCTCTCTCTGGGACCCATGATCTGTTCTTTTCTCCCATTTCTCCTCCCTCCCTAACTTAATAAATTACTGGCCTAACTAACCCAACGTGCTCTTGAAATTCATTTCTACAGCATAGTCGAGAACCTGGACAAAACCTGGTAACAGGTGTAGCTCAGTGGTTTGAGTGCCTGCTTCCCATGTACAAGGTCCCAGGTTCGATCCCCAGGCCTGTGTTGGGGGTCCCCAGGACCACCCTCAGTTTCAATGATTCTCTAGAAGGACTCACAGAACTCAGAAAAACTATTATAACCATGCTTAAGCCTTATTACAGCAAAAGGATACAGATTAAAATCAACAAAAGGAAAAGGTGCCTAGGGCAGAGACCAAGAGAAACCAGGTGCAAGCTTCCAGCTGTCCTTTCCTGGGGTAGTCCTGTGGACAGTGCTGAATTCTCCCAGCAACTGTGTGTGACTAAACGTACAAAGTATTGCCAACCGAGGAAGCTCACCCCAGCCTTGTCTGGGGTTTTCAGTGGGGGCCAGTTGTGTAGGCATGGAGTGTCCTTCAGATTCACATTAACTACTCAGCCTCCAGCCCCCCAGAGTCAGACTGATTCAGCATGGCCCAGAGTCCCAGGTAAACAAAGGGGGTATTCACTGTAAATCACAGGGTCAGCATAAACCATCTGGTGTGCCCAAGACCTCAGGTAAACAAAGACACTCTTAGCAAGCAGAACATTCCGGGCTCTTAGAGGGATCTCCTAGCCAAGGGCCAGTCTTTTCTTTGGCATGTGCAGGGTTTGAGCACCCCAAGCCTGCTGATTTTATCCTTTACTGCACAGAGCTCCTGCTTGTAGACATGAAGTTACACGGAGTTGGATTCCAAAGTGTGAAGCAAAAAAACACGTGTAATCAGTTATCCTTGAAAATCCTTCTGGAAGAGAAGTCATCTTGCAGAATCCTAGCACAGCCAGGCTTCCCTCCAGGGCACAGCTGGCTTACATTGAGGCTAAATGTATGTGGAAAACACGGGTCTGTAAACTCTAGGCTGGCACTCAGCTAGTGAGACGCTGGCACTGGGGACACCCTCGGAAGCCACATCCCCAGAGGGGCCTCTCGTGCCCGTTCCAGGGCTTGTGCTCCTTGAGAGGTGCCTCCTCCAATGAGATCATCAACAGCATGTAAATTGTTCTTCCTTTTTTTGCCAAGTACAAACAATATAATTCTCATAAGTTAAATGCATTCTTGGTTCAACTCCCCTCCAGGAAATGTGTCCTCTTCTTGGGTGGAAGTAAAGATTAATAATAACAGTTAATGGGGGCAGATGTGGCTCAAATGGTTGGGCGTCCGTCTGCCATATGGAGGGACCTGGGTTCGATCCCCGGGACCTCCCGGTAAAATAAATATATATATATATATATATATATATATATATATATATATATATAGAGAGAGAGAGAGAGAGAGAGAGAGAGAGAGAGAGAGAAAGCACATGGGCTGCCAGGCTCTGTGTGTCGCTGAGCTGTCGGGCCCCGGGAGCCATGCAGCAGGATGATGACATAACAGAGGAGAGACAAGACGAGATGCTCCGAAAGCTCCAGAAGCCAGGAGCTGAGGTGGTGCAGGCGGCAGAATACCTCTCTCCTACATCGGAGGTCTCCAGGATCGAATCCTGGTGAAGACTGGAGGAGGAGGATGAGAAGAGATGGCAGGAAACAGACACAGAGAATTGCCCAGCAAATGGACACAAAACAGCAAATGGGGAAGGGGGAGTTTAAAATGGATAAAGTAAATAAATAAAATCTTTAAAAAATAATAATAATAACAGTTAACACTTAGTGGATGCATACTTTGTGCCAGGCACAGCTCTTTGCTTTACAAGTATTAGCCCGCCTAATTTTCACACTAACATTCTGAGATGGGGTCTACTCTCAACCACTACCTTCTACTGCCTCCCAGAAGACAAAACTATGGAATTATTATCAACCCAAAGGTGAAGAAGGACACATCAGTGCCCCTGCAGGATTCTGTCTCTAGCTACCAGCTATGCAAACAGACATAAGGAGAAATGGATTTGGCTCAAATATTGGTCTTACAACCAGAACAGGAGCTGTGAGAAAGACAGAAAAAAAAGAAAGCAAGCACCCTGTTTGAAGTGGAGGAACGGAATTCCTAGTGATTTTCCTTGAGAGGAAGATTGAGGCCATAGAGGCCAGGAGACAGATTTGAAAGGGAAAGAAGATTTTGCTCTCCTACCAGCCTCATGTTCTGACACTCTGGGTCTTCTAGACCCACCTGTCACTGATGAGGGGAGGTGACTTAGATGAGGGCAACTAGGACAACCTTGAGAGTAAACTGGAATGGCCTGGTGACCAGGCAAGTGGACATCGAGAGGCTGCCTCTCCCTGAAGCCCCAGTTAGGGGGCCTTCCTTTGGAGAGGTGGACCCCACGAGTAGTTACAGAAGACTTACTGAATTTGAGAGGCCAGGGGGATAAGCACAGTAGAACAGGGCTGAGCCCTTTCGGATTGTCATTGAGTTTCACGGTGACCCTATAACTATAGGTGGGGGTGCAGGCATGACCTGAGCCTTGGGGTAATGGGTGCAGACCATCCTTGGAGCTGGGGTCCCAGAGCCAAGCAGGACAGCCATGGATGGACCCACAACTGGCTTAGACGTTGGACAAAGAGGAGGCATTGGGCGAAGGGTGGGACAGCTCATCGAAGAACACTTTTGGCAAAGTGGGACCTTAATGATTTCTTATCCCTCACTATGGGGAACCCACAAGGCAGAATCCGCAAATGTGCTCCAGGTCCGTGTCAGTCAAGAGCCCATCAGGACACAGAAACCACATGTTATTCTAACAGAGGAAATTTAATATAAAAATTTATTAACTAGGTATTGAAGAACTGAAAAGGCAAAAAAAAAAAAAAAAAAAAAAAAACCTCTAAGGTATCAGGGAGATAACATTGCAGGAAGCAGCCCTCACTCCTAATAAGAGGTGGGAATTTTTTTTTTTTTTTTAAGACAGCTAAATCTTAGAAGAGGGACCCAGTGAGCCAGGGACGCAGACCTCTAAGCAGACCGAGGGGGGATGATGCAGCTGGCTCTGCCTGCTCAGGGAAACTGCAAACTGGCTCCAGCTGCTAGCGCAGGAAGGAACTGATGATGTTGGGGTAGAGAAGCTATGCAGGGTGATGCCCAGAGGGACAGGAAGGGGACCCTTCCTCCTCCTGCTCCAGCTCCACAGTGTCCCCTCTAGCAGCCCCTGTGGTCAGAGTCCAACACGGAGACAGCAGGCAAAGCAGAAATGTGGTTTACAGAGCTCCAATGCTGGCTACTCTGCATGCACACATCCTCTACACACATTTGAACTTCTGTACAACAGTAAAAATAACTGTTTCTGCATAGGCTTCATACAAAGGAAGACACTCTCACCCCTCCCCAAAGTGAGAAGACGCAAAATTGGACAATCATCGCTTCCATCCTCGGAGACAAAAACACTATCCATGTCCAAATCCTGCTAATTACTCCTTAAATTCAGTCACCAACCCATCTGAAAATGCTACTGCCTAAAGAATGAAGTTAACCTCCAGTTCGTATAAAATAATATGGGAATAATCAAAAGGGGAAGGAAGAGAGAGAAGACAAGAAGAAAATATGTATTATGTAGCAGGAGCCCAAATTGCCCCTTGGTGATTGGGATCACTAATCCCATCAGCAGAGTAACTCCCCTTCTTTGCCTGTTGGTTCCGTGGCCTGAGGAGCCCAAAAGAAGCCAGGTGGGATTCTCAACTTTCAATTCAATAGAACAAGTGTTGTGCCCCTTGGGGAAAGCATTCCCTCCTTGGGAACCAAGACCATCAAACCAGTGGAGTTCAAAGATTCTGGGACAGGAAACAAAATTCTATGAGTGGGTGATTAGGTGGAATTAGAGAAGCCACTCTCATTCCACCCTTTGATTCCTGGATCATCCTCCTTTCAGGGTGTTATCTCCCAAGTGGGGCCATAAATGAGTCTTCAGTAGGCCATTCAATCCTTCTATTGGACCAGCTGTTTCTGGGTAATGGGGTATGTGGTAGAGCAGAGAATTCCATGAGCATGAAACCATTGCCACGCTTCTTTTTGCCATGAAATGAATTCTTTGATCAGAAGCAATGTTATACCATGACAGTGAAGGTGGCATTCAGAAAGCCCACAGATGATGTTCCTGGCAGAAACATCATGGCCAAGAAGGCAGCATGTGTCTCTTCCAGTGAGGACAAATCTCTGTCTGCTCCAAAGTAA
Organism: Tolypeutes matacus; assembly: GCA_026826555.1. NCBI lineage: Eukaryota > Metazoa > Chordata > Mammalia > Cingulata > Chlamyphoridae > Tolypeutes > Tolypeutes matacus. Next base: position 3,883,153 of record JAKSZT010053990.1, on the reverse strand, counting down.
TCAACCTACTATCAGGTTGCCTGGTGCCCCGGGAATGGTACAGTCTCTGCTCTTGTCAGGCTAGGCAGCAGTGGCATTATTCAGGTCAGCCCTGGGGACGGGAAGTACATGTTGGTTTTGAGCCCCTGCCTCGCCTCCATCTCTGCCAGCATGACCACTCTGTACATAGGCTCATTGAGCAAACACTGGGGCAGCTGGAGAAAGCTGGTAGGTGGACATCCAGAGAAACTCTCTTCCTTCACTCTCCTATCATTTTGTCCATCTGATTATTAAAAGCCTTCTCTGTGATGGATGCCCTTTGGGGACAATTCACCTTGGAAGCAAATATCTTCTCATTCTGTGCCCATTCTGAGAGGTCAAGCCACTTATTTCTTTCCCACATATCTCTTCAAATCCTGTTCTCTCCAAATCTCTGACTATTCAGCTACAACAGGTATCAGCAAATATTTTCTATAAAATATATAGGGAAGCAGATATGGCTCAAGCGATTGAGCTCCCGTCTACCATATGGGAGGTCCAGGGTTCAATTCCAGGGGCCTCCTGGTAAAGGCAAGCTGGCTTGCCTGGCGAGCTGGCCCACGCAGAGTGCAGGCCCGTGAAAGATTGCTGGACCTCGCGGATTGCTGGCCCTCACGGAGAGCTGGCGCAACAAGATGACGCAACAAAAAGAGACACGGAGGAGAGACGATGAGAGACACAGCAGACCAGGGAGCTGAGGTGGCGCAGGGGATTGAGCGCCTCTCTCCCACTCAGGAAGGTCCCAGGATCGGTTCAGGTGCTGCCTAAAGAGAAGATAAGCAGACACAGAAGAACGCATGGCAAATGGACACAGAGAGCAGACAGCGAGCACAAAAACAACCGGGCAGCGGGGGTAGAAATAAACAAATCAATCTTTAAAAATATCAATAAAAAATTAAGTATATAAGTATTTTAGGCTTTGCAGGCCGTAAGTTGTCAGTTGCAACTACACATCTCTACTTCTGTAGCATGAAATCAGCATAGACAATAAGTCAACAAATGGGTGTGACTATGTCCCAATAACATTTGGTTTACAGAAACGGGTGGTGGCCAGATTTGACCACAGGGCTGTGGCTTGCACAACTGACCGCTCAGATAAACCTTTAGCAACTGCCAGGAGTTACTGTAGAGCCATAGTTCTGGTCTTCTGTCCATCCAAGCACAGTGGAAAACCAGATGTTTTGTTTGAACTCCTGCCCACTGGAAGGATTCCCCTTCGCCAGTGTCCTTCAGGGCAACCCCCGAATGGGGCTGTGTTGCTGCGGGCATCACTTCCCGTCAGTGCGGGAAGGTCATGCTCAGCCATCTGTTAGCCAGGTCTGAGATTTTCCCTCCTCAATCCTTGGGAGGCATTCCCCGCGAGGCTATAGGTGTGCATCAAAGGAAAGGAGGCACTGCTCATGCAAGTTCCTCACGCTCAAGCACATTCCCTCCTGATGACAGATCACTGCCACACATGCCGACCTGCGGTTGATGAGTCCAAGAACACCCACCTTCTCATCGGACACTCTAGAGGATGCTGTTCAACAAGATCCCCACCTTCAGGACAGAGGGGCTCCTCCCCCGGCTGCGGAGAGTGCTGCCTGCTGACGGCTCACAGCTGAATCACTCTCTGAGCCCGGCACTCAGCAGCAGGGGAGCCACCTCACAAAAAGATGTGACTCTGCCCTGGGGAAAGCCTGCAGCCAATGACTGGTCAATGCAGGGGTACATGGATGGACTTCCTTGTCTCAAACAGGGACATCGCTGATGAGCCAACCCCACTCCAGAGCGCCCCATGGAGCTTCATCACAGTTCGAGGTCTCCATCTGCCTAATTGCATCGCCTTCATTCCCTTACAGGTGTTATTTTCAAGAGTATCAATGGGTCTGCTGGGTCATAAGGCCCAAACGAAGAGCAGCGTGCACCACAATCTGGACTCGCTGCAGTCTTCTCTTGCTCTGGTCTCCATTCAAAATTGGCACCTTCTGTGTTACTCAGTGAGTGCATCGGAGCATGTCTTAGTTTGCCGCAGGGCTGCTGATGCAAAGTACCAGAAACGGGAAGGTTTTTATAATGGGGATTTTATTTGGGGTAAAAGCTTACAGTTCTGAGGCCATGAAATGTCCAAATCAAGGCACCATCAAAGATGCTTTCTCACCAAAGTCAGCTACCAGTGATCCTGGTGTCCTGCCACATGGTAATCAGGCATGTGGCTCATCTCCTCAGCCTTGAGTTGTTCCATGGGCCCAGCTCCTTGGCAGCCTCTTTCCATGCCTCTGTGCTCTGCTGATTCCAGACTCCTGGCCTTTCTCAGCCTTTCTGGGCTTCTCTGCTTTTCTGTGGCTGTAGGCAAACCTGGAGTCCTCTTTCTCACATGGCCAGGTCAAAAGGGCAAAGCTCCCTTTTCCTGTGTGTGTGTCTCTCTATATATCTCCATTTATATAAAGCTCCAGTAAAAGGGCGGAGATCCAACTTGAGCCATGCCTCACTGACTTAGTCCAATCAAAAGCTATCTAATTGGGGAGCAGATGTGGCTCAAGCAGTTGAGCGCCTGCCTCCCACATGTGAGGTCCTGAGTTCAGTTCCTGGCACCTCCTAAAAACAAAAAACAAACAACAAGCAAAACAAATGAAAAAACCAACTCAGGGTTGCCAGTGTGGCTCAGTAGTTGAGCTGAACACTGGCTTTCCACATACGAGGTCCCGGGTTCAATCCCTGGCTCTGGGACCAAAAAAAAAAAAAAAAAGCAACCTAATCAAGTGATCTAAAGTGAATCTAATGCAATCAAAGGAATAGATTAAAGAACATAATCTTTTTTGGGTGATTCACCAAATTCAAACTGTCACAGAGTAACATACTCAAATGTGGTTGTATGTTGCCTCCAAAATCCAAAAAAACAAAATCTCCATTCTTTTTGTAGCAGGGGGTGCAAGGTACCATGCAACTTATCTTTCACCTCAGAGAGAATAGCTTGACATGCTCCAGACCTTTGGTCCCCCAGAAACCTCACTGAGTAGCAGGCCCTGAATTTTTATGAAGTTATTCTCCCCATCTCATTTGCACATGTTTTACTGAAGTACCTAAAAAGTACTTGCTTCTTCCTGCTCCTCAGGTCTAATCAGCATTAACGTCATCAAGGTGCTAGACCAATGGGATGATCAAGGTCTCTGTTGACTACACTGTGGCAGAAAGTAGGAGAGTTGACATGGCCCTGAGGCTAGACTGTGCAGGCATCAGGTAAAAGCAAACACCTTTAGTGGTCCTTGCAAATGGGTTTAGAGAAAAAGGCATTGGGCAGGTCCACAGCTGCATACCAGGTGCCAGGTGTGTGGCTTTGCTCCAGCAAAGATACTGCACCTAGAACAGCAGGTGCAATTGGAATCACTACCTGATTCTGTTTATAGCAACACTCAGTCATTCTCCAAGGTCCTCCACCTTCTTCACAGACCAAAAAGACAAGATAAATAGGGATGTGACTGATATCGTCTCCCCTGCAACCTTCAAGTCTTTGTGGTGACACAAGTTCTGAAAACCTTCCCAGGAACCTGCCATTGCTGTGGTTTACTATCTTAGAGGGAGGGGAAGCTCCAAGGGCTCCTATGTAGCCCTTCCCACCATAATGCCCCTCACTTCGCAGGTCAGAGAGCCAAGGTACAGATTCTGCCCTTTGCCAAGAACATCTATTCCAAGTGTACATCCATGACCTGGAGAAATAACCACAGACCTACTGGGCCCACAGAAATTTGAACTTGGGTCAACATTCCTCCATTTACCACTTGACCATCATAAGCCGTACTTTAACTGGTACTCTACAATAAGGAAAAATAAAGAAAAGATGAAAGGGAGAAAGTCTCCATAAAATAGCAAATAGCATAAGACTGGACCGAAGGAAAAGAAAGAACCAATACGACAAGACCGATATGGGTTTTATGTTAAACCCCAAACTGAACCCACAGAAAAGTTCAAGTTCTCAATCCTGGATGCTAGAATCATCTCCCTCATGCCCCTCCCCCATTCCACCTTAGAGCCATTCATCAGAATCCCTGAGGGTGGGACCTGAGCAGTTATTTCAGAAGTTCCCCAGGTGATGTCAATGTGGTTGAAACTGCAGCAGTAGAGGAATCATAGATGGGGTAAAACAGTAGAAGCACAGCTCATGGCTGCAGAGACAGAAGTAGCAGAAAATAACGTGCCTGCTGCCACCGCAGAAAAAACATGTATTACTCAGGTCCTAGAAAATTCAAACGCCCATGGAAAAAGACACACTGCTGCCCATGGGCCTCTGAGAATCCAGGCTCCAGAAGCATCTGCAGCTGCTTTGGATCAGGCATATGCCACAGTGATTCTCCAGCTGTGGGACAAGGGGACTTCGGAAGCTGGCTGCTCGGGCCTGGGGAGTTCCGGAGCAAGCCGCGGCTGCTGGAGACTCCATGACCCAGAGCTAAAGGCTCCCCATGGATCTTGCTAAGGATGGAAAAACTCAGAGAGAAGAGTGAGATGCTAGTCTTTTAAAAAATCAAGGCCAGAGCTCAGACAGGAGCTGTGGGCGGGGAGGGGGGGGGATCCTTTCACAAGAAATTAAGGGGTTTTGAATATGCAGGATGTACACAAGTCCAGGCCTAGAGCCTCAAGTAAGTTCCAGAGCCCGAGAGTGTCTTCACTGCCAGTGGTAACTTACCCAAGAAGACAGGAGGCTATGAGCCCAGGCAGATATGGGAAGCAGGTAACAGTGCTTGCTGCTCGTTGGGCAAGTCCCCCCAGTGGGGTTGAGCGGGATTTAGATTCATGGTCATGGATCCAGGACAACTGGGCCAGATTGCCTCATCCCCCGGTGAGGCTGACACGTATTTTCTCTTAGCTCACATATTTGCTCTTTCTCCTTCTCCTGTTAATGCTAAGTCTCCTCTACAGACAGTGACTGACGAGACGACCGCATTGTGCTCTGGACCATTCTGGGGACATGCACTGCTTGGGTTTGCTGCTGCAGTGACTGAGGGGCTCCCTTGTTCTTTGCTGTTTTACATTTTGTGGGTGAGGGGCTGGTGCTAGCCTCATCTTATGTGTCCCAGGGCCTGTGGCTCTTTGGAAAAGAGCAGGTAAGAAACTTTGGATGCATATTGCTAAGGGAAAGCCAGCCTAAGAGTATGATTCCAACTCTGACATTCTGGAAAAGGCAAAACTCTATAGACTGTAAAGATCAGCAGTTGCCATGGGGTCCAGGGATGAAAAAGCGGAGCCCAGGGCACTTTTAGGGCAGTGAAGGTCTTCTGGATGCTGCTGTAATGGTGGATACGTAACACCCGGCATCTGCCAAAACCAGTAGAACTGTGCACCACAAAGTGGACCCTGATGCAGACTGTGAGCTTGAGCTCGTAATAACCCATCCCCATGGGTTCCTCATTGGAAACAAGTGGACCACCCAGGGGGTGGGGAAGAGAGGGTATGTGGGAACACCCGGTACCGTCTGCACCATTTTTTTTTTTTTTTAAAGATTTTATTTATTTATTCATTTATCCCCCCCTTGCTGCTTGTGCTCGCTGGGTCAGCTAACCACGCCGTGCGGGCGGGCTTGCCTTCACCAGGAGGCCCCGGGAACCGAACCCGGGGCCTCCCATATGGTAAACGGGAGCCCCACTGATTGAGCCACAGCCGCTTCCCCTGCACCATTTTTCTGTAAACCTAAAACTTCTTTAAAAAATAAATAGAGAAAGGAAGGAAGGAAGGAAGGGAGGAAGGGAGAAAGCAGACCATTGCTCTTAAAAAAGTTACAAAAGTTTGAGGAGCTAAAGTATAAACACACAAAACAACATGAAAAAAGTTATATGAAATGATTTTCTGATGTGGACAATAGGTGCAAAATGGTCCATAAAACTTAATTCAATAAAGCATGAATTCAGTAAATGTTAACACAAGAAAAGGAACTTAGAATTAGATTAACTTTGGAGTGAGTGTGGCGGCCCTCCGCGGGGCGGGAGCCCAGGAGCGGGGCCGGGAGGGTGCGGGCGGCGGGACAGGCCGGTCGCCCCAGGGAGGCCGCAGCAGGGCTGCTGGCCCGGCCACGCCGGCCTTTCTCCGCCTGTGACCCGGGGTGGGGGCGGGGGACACGCGGGACAACACTGCCCCGCCTCACCTCAGGATGCACTATGTCGCCTCCTGCCTGCTGGCCGCCCTCGGGGGCAATGCCTCCCCCAGCGCCAAGGACATCAAGAAGATCCTGGACGGCGTGGGCATCGAGGCGGATGACGCCCGGCTCAACAAGGTCATCAGTGAGCTAAGTGGGAAAGACATTGAAGATGTAATTGCCCAGGGCATTGGCAAGCTGGGCTGCGTGCCTGCCGGTGGGACTGTGTCTGTGCCCGCAGCCCCGTTCTGCCGCTCCTGCTGCCAGCTCAGCCCCAGTTGCAGCAGAGAAGAAAGACGAAAAGGAGGAATCAGAAGAATCGGATGATGACATGGGATTTGGCTTGTTCGATTAAAGTTCTGCTCCCTTGCAAATAAAGCCTTTTTATGTAAAAAAAAAAAAAAAAAAAAAAAAAAAAAGCAAATACATTGACTTTGTTGTGGTGGCAGAGAAGGAGCTGCATCCATGCCAGTGAAAGGCGCCAGCCCGTGGCTGCTGCCAAAGGAAGATGGATTCCAACCGAGTGGGACCCTCCAGCTGAGGCAGATGTGGTCAGACACTGACGGGAGAAGGGCTTGTCTCTAATTCAGGCGGGCTTTAACTTAGAAGGGGAAAGAATCCTTATGTGTGCACTGTGATAATGGACATTCTCATTCACACATGAGATACTTTATGTTGCAAGTTTTCATGTGGTTTTCGATGGTCAAAGCCCACTGGGAGATATTGGACAATGTTGTTTGACCTAATTTAAGATGGGAAAGAGAATGAGAGATGAACTTTCTTCCTAGGGTGTCCCATGGCAGTAGCAGTTAGGAATGCTTTGGGCAACAAGAAAGAGAAAATCCACATAGCAGAGGCTTAGGCAATAAGCAGCAGTGTGGATATGGGCAGTTCCAGGTTTGGGAAAGCAGTTCAGTGGTGGCAGCCAGTCTTCTTGCTCTGCCATCTTCAGCTTGTTGACTTTTTGTCAGAAAGAAAGAGATGTTCTGCTTATCAGGGAGGAAGTTATTTCCCAGAAGCCCCTCTCCTCATGGCAGACATGTCCTTATATCCATTTGCTAGAACCACATCATATGGCAACTCCTAGCTTCAAGGAGGACAAGGAAAGTGAGGATCCGGCAAATGGAAATTGTATTGTCATGATTGGGTGCTAGGCATGTTGCCCAAACAAAATCAGAGTTCTGTTGGCAAGAAAGAAGGGAAAATATCTGCCACTGTGGTTATTAATGTTCTGTACTGTAATCTTTCAAAACTGCATGAGGGACTCAACAATAAAGGAATATAATCCAATTCAATATAAAAAAAATTTTTTTTTTAAATATGTGGGAATGCAGAATGTTACAACCACTATGGAGGACTGTTTGGCAGTTCCTAAAGAAGTTGAATATAGACTTGCCATGTGACCCTGCAATACCACTACTGGGTATATACCCAGAAGAACTGAGAGCAGTGACACGAACAGACATCTGCACACCGATGTTCATAGCCACATTATTCACCATTGCCAAAAGTTGGAAACAACCCAGGTGTCCATCAACAGACGAATGGATAAACAAACTGTGGTCTATTCACACGATGGAATATTATGCAGCTGTAAGAAGAAATGAAGTCATAAAGCATATGGCAACATGGATGAACCTGGAGGACATTATGTTGAGTGAAGCAGGCCAGACACAAAAGGACAAATACTGTATGAATGCATTACTATGAACCAAATATATTGTGTAATATATTGTTTGATTAAAAAAAAATTTATATGTATCCATTACATTTAATTGAGAAATGTATATATTTATTCAAAAAAAAAAAATATGCGAAAGATTTTAGTAGGCATTTCCCAAAGAAGATATATAAATGGCCAATAAGCATATGAAGAGATGTTCAATGCCATGAGTCATTAGGTAAATGTAAAGCAAAACCACAATGAGATACCATTTCATACCCACTAGGATGGCTACAATTGAAAAGAGAAACAATAACAAGTGTTGACAAGGATGCAGAGAAATTGAACCTTCATGCATTGCGGGTGGGAATGTAAAATGCAGTGCAGCCACTTTGGAAAACAGTTTGGCAATTCTTCAAAAGGTGAAACAGAGTTACCATGTGACCCAGCAATTCTACTCCTAGGCATATACACAAGAGAACTGAAAACATGTCCACACACAAAAAAACTTGTATAAAACGTGGTATATCCATACAATTGCTCAGTCATAAGAAAGAATGGGGTACTGATATGCTCTAAAACATGGAAGAACCTTGAAAACATTATGCTATGTGAAAGAAACCAGACACAAAAGGCCACATATTGTATGATTCTATTTATAAGAAACATGCAGAATAGGCAAATTCATGGTCAGGAAGTAGATTAATGGTTGCCTAAGGCCAGAGAAAGGAGAGGTTTGGAGGGTGACTGCCAGAGGATTTCTTTTGGGAACGATAGGAATGTTGTGAAATTAGATAGTGGTGATAGTTGCACAACCTTATGAATATATTAAAACCACTGAATTGTACACTTCAAACAGGTGGATTTTATGGTATGTGAAATATACCTCATTAAAAAAAATAAAAAAAAAACATGGCAAAAGCTGAGCCACCAACCACAGGCCCAGGAAACCACACAAAGGATCAGAGGTAGTTACAAAGCTTCTTTGGAGCCTTGAGATGGGTTCTCCAAATGAGATGTACCAGGGAGTCCTGTTCTATGGGAATTATTTAATAAAATTCCAATCCCTATCTGGCATCTCTTGTGTGTTCCCCACACAGGACATGGCTGTAAGGGAGAGAAAGAAAGGTGAGGTATATCTGGAGGAGTGATGCAGTCCAACTGTCAAGGAGGGAAAGTGGATGTATGACTCACTCAACCCCTTTTTCCCTGACCTCCTCCACCAGAGAGGCTGGAAAGCCAAGAACTGGCCTTCCTAGACTCCCTTGCAGCTAAGTCAGCCACATGGCCCAAGTGGCCCATGAGACATAAGAAGTCATTCCACAGGGGATTTCTAGGAAAATCTTGCTTTCCTCATCAAAGTGCCACCCAGGGGACATATGTAGTTGGACCAGGCATTAACCCTATTAACCCTATCATTGCTGGATTGTGGGGAAATGGGGGGGTGGGGGTCCCAGGGGAGGATCCTGGAAGCAAGGGGCACTTAGGGCAGCAGCTCCTTATCAACTGGTCAAGGGCATTTCAATATTGTGACAACCAGGGAGGTTATACCAGGAGGTACTTGCTTTATCTCAGCTTTGGCACTGCTTCTTCTGTCATCAGCCCTTCTCCCTTTTCTTGCCTTAAATTCAGACACAATGGCAAGAGCTTCAGCTGCATCTTGGAACCATGGTAGAAAGGCCAAGAGAATCACAGAGACCTCAGCTCAGATGTGCTTCAGCTGTTAAAAACAACTCCGGCAACTGGCAACTTCCAAAAGGTGGAGAGCTGAAAATAAACTGTTCAATGTTTCCATCATCACTAGACAGGTTTTCTGTTCCCTGCAGCTGAAAGCAATCCCTGATGGATATAGTAGGAAGGTGCCTGCTGGTGGACGGTCTTGCACAGCACACTAAGGAGCTTGGGTTTCTGTCTGAGGCCAAGCAGGAGTCACTGAACGATCTCAGACAGGAAAGTTCGTGACCAGACCAGCAGGTGGAAGGATAGCTCTGACCACAGTGTGGAGAGGCAAAGTGAGGGGTAAGGCTGGCGTGGAGAGGCCAGTCAATGGATTATTGCATTGATCCAGGGCAAAAGGAGCGAGCACTATGGCAATGGGGAAGCAGAGAAGTGGACACATTCAAGAGATATTTTGTTGGAAACCAGGTGACCAAGACGGTGGCATAAGATGCTCCAGTGTGCCGTTCCCCCACCAGATCTTTGAACAACTAACAAAACCTGGCAGAACCACCTTCCTCAAAACTTCAAAACTCCAAACGGTTACAGTAACTGGGAAAGTGCCAAATCAAGAAAACATAGCTGGGAAGCAGATGTAGCTCAAGCGATTGGGCTTCCATCTACCATATAGGAGGTCTAGGGTTCGATTCCCAGGGCCTCATGGTGAAGGGCAAGCTGGCCTGTGCAGTGAGCTGGCCTGAGCAGAGGGCTGGTCTGCACAGGAAATGACACAACAGAAAGAGACACAGAAGAGAGACAATAAGAGATGCAGCAGACTAGGGAGCTGAGGTGACGCAAGAGATTGAGCGCCTCTCTCCCACTCTGGAAGGTCCCAGGATCAATTCCCAGTGCCGCCTAAACAGAAGACAAGCAGACACCAGAAGAACACACAGAGAGCAGACAGTGAGCACAAAACAATGGGGGGGGTAGAATAAATAAATAAATCTTTTTTTTTTTTTTTTTTAATGAAAACATAGCTTTCAAAACAGGAGCAGATATGGCTCAAGCAGTTGAGCACCTGCTTCCCACATGGGAGGTCCTGGGTTTGGTTCCTGGTGCCTCAAAAAAAAACAATCAACAAGCAAACAAATGAAAACACCAACTCAGAGGAGCCAATGTGGCTCAGTGGTTGAACACCAGCTTCCCACATGCAAAGTCCTGGGTTCAATCCCCGGCCCTGGTATCCAAAAAAAAAAAAAAACACTGTAGGAGAAGCTCATTGCACCCTTGCTACCCCTTACCTCATCCCTCCCTGGCCTGTGGTGTGGAACCAGCCTGTGTTCCCATTGTGGGTCCCCGGCCCTGTTCCAGACAGAGCAAAGTAACCCTGATCCACATACTGATGTGCCTGCATATCAGGTGGCAGCCTGAAAATCTAAACCAGGAAATTCATCTTGGACTTGCCCTCAAAGAACTTGCCCTGTAGGCAGAAGCACCTTGCAGAGAGCTAAAGCAAAGAAAGAATTAAGGGAAGCGGCTGTGGCTCAATCAGTAGAGCTCCCATTTACCATATGGGAGGCCCCGGGTTCGGTTCCCGGGGCCTCCTGGTGGGGGCAGGCCCGCCCGCACGGCGTGGTTGGCTGACCCAGCGAGCACAAGCAGCAAGGGGGGGATAAATGAATAAATAAATAAAATCTTTAAAAAAAAAAAAGAAAGAATTAAGTCACAGCTACCTGGGGTAAGGGATTATCTGTATTAGGGCATGCAATAGAGCACCTAGGAAGGAAGGAAAGCCTATTTCAGAGGCAGTAGAGGGGGCATTTGAATTCCTATAAACAAGAGAATCCCTAAGGCCACAAGCAAGCACAATTCCAGGACAAAAAGCAGGCTCAGAAAAGACAGAAAGGACCCTGAAATTTACCACAAGCTGATATTCTTGATAAAAGGGCAAAACTCTGAAGGAGAGCAACAGTCAACACAGAGCCAAATTCAAAGATTGTGAAGGGTGTTTTTTGAGTCAGTTTGTTTAGTTTTGTCAGCTGCTGGCACCAAAGGAAGTCTCTGTTATGTCACTAGCTGGACACCAAGTTAAGGAATGGACAGCTCAAGGACTAAATCCCAGTGTCAAAACATTAAAATATTAAAATGTACAGTGTGCCACAAAAGATTACAAAACAAAGACATGGAATGATTAGCCGTCCAAAGGAAGAAGAAATCATCAATGAAGAAGACCAGACTTTAGACATACCAGACAAAGACTTTAAAAAATGATCCTCAGGGAGCAGATGTGGCTCAAGCAGTTGAGTACCCGCCTCCCACATGGGAGGTCCTGGGTTCCATTCCCAGTGCCTCCTAAAGAAGAGAAACAAACAACGAGCAAACAGCAAGCAGACATCAAGCAAAGTCAACAAGTAGACAACAAGCAAAAACAACAAGCAAACAACAAGAAAAAAAACAAATGAGCAGGGAGCAGATGTGGCTCAAGCAGTTGAGGGCCTGCCTCCCACATGGGAGGTCCTGGTGCCTCCTAAAGAAAAATAAAAACAACAAGCAAACAGACAAGGGAGCCTTATCAGGGGGGAAATACGATCCTCAATATGTTCAAGGAGACAATAGAAAATTCAGAGAAAGAACTAAAGGATATGAGAAAAACAATGAATGAACAATATGAGAATCTCAATAAAGAGATAAATTTTTAAAAAGTAAACAAACAGAAACACTGGAATTGAAGAAAAATTGAAAAAGAAAAATTCCCTAGAGAGTTTTGGCAGCAGATGGGAGCTGGCAAAAGGAAGAATCAATGAACTCAACGACAAGACAATTAAATGATTCCAGCTGAGGAACAGAAAGAGAAAAATATAAAAAGAAAGTGAACAGGGAAGCGGCTGTGGCTCAGCTGGTTGGGCTCCTGTTCACCATATGGGTGAAGGCAAGTCGGCCGCGTGGCATGGTGAGCTGACGGCCTGCGCGGCGCAGTGAGCTGGTGCAGCAAGGTGCCCCAACAAACGGAGACAGACAGACACAGAAAAACGCAAAGCAAAGGGACACAGCGAGCACAAACAGCAAGGGGAGGGGGATAAATAAATAAATCAATCTTTAAAGAGAAGAAAGTGAACAGAATCTAGGAGACCTGTGCGATGCCAAGAAGTATGCAATATATACATTATGGGAGTAGAAGAAAGGAAGGAAGGGAGCGAGGGAGGGAGAGAGGGAGGGAGGAAAAGGGGCAGAAGGAATATTAAAATAAATAATGGCAGAAAACTTCCCAAAGTTAATAAAAAGACATGAATGTGCACATCCAAGAAGCCAACAAACCCCAAACAGGATAAATGTGAAGAGACCCACACCCAGCCACATAGTCGAGCTGTCAAATGCCAGAGAAAAGGAGAGAGTTCTAAAAGCTGCAAAAGAAGAGCAACATGTTTTACGCAAGGAGTCCCAATAAGATTAAATACTGCTTTCTCATCAGAAACCATGGAGGCAAGAAGGCAGTGGGACAAAATATTTAAAGTACTGAAAGAAAACAGTTGCCAACCTGGAATTTTCTATCTGACAAGACTGTTTTTCAAAAATAAGAGAGAGATTAAGACATTCCCAGATAAATAGAAGATGGGGAAGTTCATCACCACTAGACTTGCCCTGCAAGCAATACTAAAGGAAATTCCTCAAAATGAAAGAAAAGGACACTAGACAGTGGAATGAAGCCGCACAAAGAAATGAAGACCGCTTGTAAAGGTCTTCATGGGTGATTATAAATGCCAGTAAAATTGTATTGTAGTATGGGTATGTAACTCTACTTTTCACTTCTTACAGGTTCTAAATGCAAATGCGTAAAAATTCATGATAAATCTGTGGTTTAGGGCATACAATGTATAAATATGTAATTTGTGGGAAGCGGCTGTGGCTCAATCAGTAGCGCTCCCATTTACCATATGGGAGGCCCCGGGTTCGGTTCCCGGGGCCTCCTGGTGAAGGCAAGCCCGCCCGCACAGCGTGGTTAGCTGACCCAGCGAGCACAAGCAGCAAGGGTGGCATAAATGAATAAATAAATAAAATCTTTTAAAATATATATATATATATATGTAATTTGTAATAAGTAAAACAAAAGGTAGGGGGACAAAGGGGTATAATAACAGTGTATGTATATGCTTTTGAAGTTAACTTGGTATGGCAGTTCAAATTTGGTGACTCCCAAAAAGAGAAAGATTATGTGTTTGAACTAATCCATTCCTGTGGGTGTGAGATCCTTTTGATTGGACCATGACAGTGAGGCATGACACAGGCTGAGTCTCCTCCCTCTTGCTGGGTTTGATATAAACAGAGACAGAAAGACAGACAGAGACACAGATAAAGGAAGCTGCCATATTTGATCCTGCAATGTGAAAGAATGGAGCCCGGTTTCACCCCACAACTAAGCTGCAAGGAGAGGAGCCCCCCGAGATGCTCAAAAAGCTGAGGCCCAAGGAGAGATGAGCCATATGCCTGATGGCTTGCAGCTGAACTCAGGAAGAAAGTGAAGCAGTCAAGACTGATAGAGGAGGCCTGGAAAGAGACAAGCCCCATGCCTGGCTGGTCACAGCTGGGCTCCGAGAGATGGTGCGCCTGGAAGGGAAGGCAGAGTCCTTGGCAGAGACTGGCGCCATCTTGATTTGCCACACAGCCAGACAACAGGAGCAGCAGCAGTTGACTTTGGTGAGAAAGCACCTCTGATGTTGCCTTGATTTGGGTATTTCACAGCCTCAGAACTGTAAGTTTTTACCCTAAATAAATCTCCTTTATAAAAGCCAACCCATTTCTAGTACTTTGCATCAGGAGCCCTTTGGCAAACAAAAACAGTTGGTATCTAATCAGATATGATTACAATAGAGTTAAGATGTTAAATTTAAGTAAAGAAAATATCTGAAAAATATATGCAGAAAGACATGAGAAGGGACTCAAAATAGTGCACTACAAAAAATTCAAGTAAATATGAAAGTAGGCATGAACAGAAGAATTGAGAAGCAAAACGGTATAACACTTAGAAAGACCAAATAGGAAAACGGCAGGAAAAAGTCCTATATTATTGGTAGTTATTCTAAATGTTAAAATGGATTAAATTTTTATAGTCAAAATACAGAGGTTGATAGAATGGATAAAAAAGCATGACCCAACTATATGCTGTTGACAAGAAACCCACTTGAAATTCAAAGACACATGTAGGTTGAAAGTGAAAGGGTGGAAAAATATATACCATGTAAATAATAAACAAAAGAAAGCTAGGTAGCTGTACTAATATCATATAAAATAGACTTCAAGCCAAAAACTGTTACAAAAGACAAAGAAGATCATCATATACTGAAAAAAAGGCCAATTCAACAAGAAGACATAATTATAAATATATATATGCACCAAATTGCAGAGCCCCAAAATATATGAAGCAAATATTGACCATTTTGAAGGAAAAAATAGTTGGTTCTACATTAGTACACCTTTTTATATTTTTTAAAGACAAAATATAAGATTGATGATTTGCTGAATTAATCGACTAATCACAAAGTATGACCCTGATCCTATTTTATTTTTTTAAAGATTTATTTATTTTTTAATCCCCACCCCCCACCCCGAAAAGGCTCCCTTGTCTGTCCACTCGCTGTTTGCTTGCTGTGTCTGCTCGTTGTGTTTGCTCGTCTTCACTAGGAGGCACCAGGAACTGAACCCGGGACCTCCCACATGGCAAGTGTCCAACCACCCAAGCCACATCTGCTCCCTGCTGGCTACAGCGTCTGCTGGTTGTGGCATCTGCTGGCCACAGCATCTACTTGACCCCTCCGGGAGGCACCAGCAACCAAACCTGGCAACTCCCTTTTGGGAGGTGGGCGCCCAACTGCTTGAGCCACATCTGCTCCCTAATACACCTCTTTAAATAATGAATAGAATATCTAGACAGAGGATCAATAAAGAAATACAGTAGAAGTCTTGAATGATACTATAAACCAACTACACCTAATAGACATATATAGAACCTTTCTCCCAAGAGCAGCAGAATCCACATTCTTCTCTAGTACACATAGGTCATTCTCCAGGATAGACCATATGTTAGGTCACAAAACAAGTCTCAATAAACTAAAAAATATTGAAATCATGCAATGTATCTTCTCCAATCACAATGGAACAATGCTAGAATTGAATAACAGAGGGAGAGCTGGAAAACTCACAAATATGTGGAAATTAAACAATGTACTCTTAAACACCCAATGGGTCAAAGAAGAAATCACAGGGGAAGTTAGGAAACATCTTGAGGCAAATGAAAATGAAAACACAATGTACTGGTTTGAGTCTTTTGTGGACCCCAGAAAATTATGTTCTTAAATCGGTCCATTCCTGTGTGTGAGACCCTTTGACAGGATTGAATTCAGTTGAGGGCCTTTGATTAGAGTACTTCAGTAAGGTGTGACCCAGTTGGGTCTCAGCCCTCTTGCTGGAATCCTTTATAAATGGAAGAAACATGCAGAGACACACAGAAAAAGAGAGCTGCCATTTTACCTTGCCATATGAGAGAGGATGCCAGGATCACCTGCAGGCACAGAAAGAGAGAAACCCCAAGAGGCTGAGAGAGAGGCCGCAGGCTGGAATCAGCAGAGCAGCTAAAGCTGAAGCAATGAGGCCCAGGAGACAGAGGAGAGAGACAAGCCATCTATTTTTTTTTTTTTTTTTTTGTGGGTAAAAATCAAATTTTTCACAATACAAACCAATATTTGTAAAATGATATATAGATATATATGCATATATGTGCATTTGCTTACATAAATGTTTTTTTCATATATATTTTAAAAGATGCTTAGATTACATAAATGTTACACAAAAATTACAGGGATTCCCATGTTCCCCACCTCCCACACCTCCCATACCCTCCCACATAAACATCCTTCATCAGTGTGGCACATCACCTGCAATGGATATACACATCCTGGGGCTTTGCCACTAAGCATAGACCACAGTTCACATCGTAGACCACACTCTCTCCCACACAGTTCTGCATGGTATATGCTGATGTAAAATGGCCTATATCCGTCACCGCAACGTCACTCAGGGCAACTCCCAAGTCCTGAAAAAGCCCCTGTATTACAACTGCCCTTCCCCTCCCTGCCCCGAAAGCATCTAGTGGCCACTGGCTCCACCTCACTGTTATAATTTCTTCCATTGCTTGAGTCCCAATATGTCTACAACAGAGTACCAGTAAGTCCACTCTAGGCCATAGCTTTTCCCCCAATCCTGAGGGGACTGGAATGGTGATGTCCACTCCACCTCCAAGTGAGAGGGGGCTTAGATCCCATGGATACGGTGGATGGGATTATCCTGCCTGCAGCTGCAGGCCCTCTCCATTCCAATGTTCACAGCGGCATTGTTCACCATTGCCGAAAGCTGGAATCAGCCCCGGTGCCCATCAACAGACGAATGGATAAGCAAAATGTGGTACATACATACAATAGAATATCACTCAGCTGTTAGAAGGAATAAAGTGCTAACACATGGAATAACATGGATGAATCTTGAAGACCTTATGTTGAGTGAAGCAAGCCAGGCATTGAAGGATGAACAGTTTATGACCTCACTGATCTGAACTGAGGAAAGTGAGCAGTCTCTGAGAACCACTGTCTGAAAGATAGGTTAACAAGGGAGAGAGAGAGAAGGGTAGGTTGCGAGCCATCACCATTATGGACATAATCTATGGTAAAGTGATAGAATATAGTTACAAGCCATCTATTTGATTGCCCACAGCTGAGCTCAGGGAGGACGTGAGCCTGGAGGGGAAGGCAGAGACCGGCTGCCATTTAGCCTTGCCACATGGCAGGAGTCCAGGATCGCCAGCAGCTGACCTTTGGTGGGACGGCATCTCTGATGATACCTTGATCTGGACATTTTCACAGCCTCAGAACTGTAAGCTTTTACCCTAATAAATTCCCATTATGGAAGCTGTATTAGTCAGCCAAAGGGGTGCTGATGCAATATACCAGAGATTGGTTGGTCTTTATAAAGGGTATTTATTTGGAGTAGAAATCCACAGTTACCAGGCCATAAAGCATAAGTTTCTTCCCTCACCAAAGTCCATTGTTACGTGTTGGAGCAAGACAGCTGCCGACGTTTGCCACGGTTCAGGCTTCCTGGGTTCCTCTCTTCCCGAGGCTGCGTTTCTCTCCGGGCTCAGCGCCTCTGGTTCCTCCACAAGGTCAGCTGTAGACTATGAGGCTCTCTAAGCTTTGCCTCTCTCCACAAGGCCAGCTGTGAACTCTCAGCCAACGGCTTGTCTCTATCCTGGGGCCTTCTCTCCAACATCAAAACTCCAACATTAAAACTGCTATTCAAAACTGCTTCAACTCTGTTCTTGCCATGCCTTTTATATTTGATTCCCCACCCAGTCAATGCCCTAATCATAACTTAATCATGCCCAGATAACAGATCAGTTTACAAGCATGATCCAATTATATTTTTGGAATTCATAATTACATCAAATTGCCAAACGGCTACAGAAGCTAACTTATTTCTGGTATTTTGTTCCCAGCAGTCTTAGCAAACTAAAACAATAACCTAGATGAAATGCACAAATTCCTAGAAACATACAAACTACCTACCCTAACTCAAGAAGAAACAGAAGATCTCAACAGACCAATAACAAGTAAAGATTAGTAATCAGTAATCAAAAACCTCCCAATATACCAAACATTCCAAGAATTAACACCACTCAAACCCTTCCAAAAAATTGAAGAGGAGGGAAAACTTCCTAACATTCTATGAGGCCAACATCACCGTCTTACCAAGAAAAGAAAGTTACAGATCAATATCCCTTATGGATATAGATGCAAAATCCTCAACAAAATACTAGCAAACCGAGTCCAACAGTACATTAAAAGAATTACACACCACAATCAAGTGGAATTTATCCCAGCTCTGCAAGGATGGTTCAACATAAGAAAATCAACTAATACAATTGTATCAGCCAAAAGGGGTGCTGATGCAAAATACCAGAAATCTGTTGGTTTTTATAAAGGACATTTATTTGGGGTAGAATCTTACAGTTACCAGGCCCTAAAGCATAAGTCACTTCCCTCACCAAAGTCTGTTGTCACGTGTTGGAGCGAGATGGCTGCCGTTGTCTGCAAGGATTCAGGCTTCCTGGGTTCCTCTCTTCCCGGGGCTCGTTTCTCTCTGCGCTCAGCTGCTCTGCTCCCTCTACAACACCAGCTGTAAACTATCAGGTGAACAGCTCGTCTCTCTTCCCAGGGCTTCTGCCGTGCCTAATGGAGCCTTCTCTCCCTCCTCACATATTTGTTTTGCTGGTGTTTACTTCCCAGGCTCCAAGATCAAAACTCTCACCTCCCTTCTCTGCAGTGCAGTTTCTCTGTGAGTCGCCCACCAAGGGGGCAGGGACTCAGCATCCTACTGACATGGCCCAACCAAAGCTTTACTCATTATTTAATCAAGTAAAAGTGAAACCTCTGAATCTAATATAATCTAATATGCCCAGAGGTACAGACCAGTTTACAAACATAGTCCAATATCTATTTTTGGAATTCATAAAAATATCAAACTGCCACAGTAATATACAAAAGGAAAAAATAACCATGTGATCATCTCAATTGATGCTGAAAAGCCTTTTTTTTTTTCAAGGTGGTGATAGGGATTGAACCCAGAACCTTGTACATGGGAAGCAGGTATTCAACCACCGAGCTACACTCACTCCCAGAAAAGGCTTTTAACAAAATTCAGCACCCTTCTTGATGAAAACATTTTGAAATCTAGGAATAGAAGGAAACTTCCTCAACCTGATAAATGGCATATATGAAAAACCCACCACTAATATCATACTTAATAGTGAAAGACTGAAAATTTTCCCTCTAAAATCAGGAACAAGACAAGGATGCCCACTGTCACACTGTTGTTCAACATTGTACTGGAATTATTAGCCAGAGAAATTAGGCAAGAAAACAAAATAAAATAAAAGGTATCCAAATTGGACAGAAAGAAGTAAAACTTTCCTTATTTGCAGATGACTTGATTGTATATAAAGAAAATCCTGAAAATTCCACAACAAAGCTATGAGCGCTAATAAACAAAATCAGCAAAGCACAGGGTATAAAATCAACACAAAAAAATCAGTAGTGGTTCTATACACTAGTAATGAACAATCTGAAAAGGAAATCAAGGAAAAATTCCATTTACAATAGCAACTAAAAGAATGAAGTATCTAGGAATAAATTTAACCAAAGGTGTAAAGGACTTATACATGGAAAACTACAAAACAAATCAAAGAAGCCCTAGATAAATGAAAGAACATTCCATGCTCATGGATTGGAAGACTAAATTTTGCTAAGATGTCATTTCTACCCAAAGCAATTTACAGATTTCAACAGCCATCTTTGCAGAAATGGAAAAGCCCATTATCAAATTTATATGAAAGGGTAAGAGGCCCAAAATAGCCAAAACTATCTTGAAAAACAACAAAGTTGAAGGGCTCATACTTCCCAATTTTAAAACTTATTACAAACAAAAATTAAAAATAAAGCTATTACAAAGCTACAGTAAACAAACAAACAAACAAACAAAAACAGGGTACTGGCACAAGGACAGATACATAGACCAATGGAATTGAATCTAGAGTTCAGAAATAAATGCTCGCATTTATGACTAATTGCTCTGGCAAGGGAGCCAAGTCTACTAAATGGGGAAAGATTGGTCTCTTCAACTAATGGTACCAAAAAAATGATCCATTTGCAAAAGAATGGAGGTGGACTCCTACCTCACACCATATACAAAAGTTTACTCAAAATGGAACAAAGACCTAAATATAAGAACCAGGACTATGAAATTTCTAGAAGAAAACAGGGAACCCTCTTCAGGACCTTGATAATGGCTTCTTAGACTTTTACACCAAAAGCACAAGCAACAAAAGAAAAAATAGATAAATGGGACTTCATCAGAATTAAAAACTTTTGTGCATCAAAGTACTTCATCATGAAAGTAAAAAGACAACCTAAACAAATAAGATAAAATATTTGGAAACCAAATATCCAATAAGGACTTAATATTCAGAATATATAAAGAAATCCTACAGCTCAACAACAAAAGACAAAAATCCCAGTTAAAAATGGACAAAACACTTGAATAGACATTTCTCCAGAGAAGATTCAGAAATGGCCAATGAGCACATGAAAATTGCTTGACATTAGCCATTAGGGAAATACAAATCAAAACCACAATGAGATACCACTTTACACCCATTAGAATGGCTTCTATTAATAAATAAATAAATAAATAAATAAATAAATAAATAAATAAATAAATAAGTGCTAGAGAGAATGTAGAGAGAAAAAAAAAAAAAAAAAAAAAAACACTCATTCATTGTTGGTGGGAATGTAAAATGGTGTAGCCACTGTGGAAACAGTTTGGTGGTTCTTCAGAAAGTTAAGTATAGAATTACCATATGGGGAAGCGGCTGTGGCTCAATCAGTAGGGCTCCCGTTTGCCATTTGGGGGGTCCCGGGTTCGGTTCCCGGGGCCTCCTGGTGGGGGCGGGCCCGCCCGCGCGGCGTGGTTGGCTGACCCGGCGAGCGCAGGCAGCAGGGGGGGGATAAATGAATAAATAAATAAAATCTTTAAAAAAAAAAAAAAAAAAGAATTACCATATGACCTAGCCACCTCACTTCTAGGTATATGCCCAAAAAAATTGAAAGCAGGGACTCGAACAGATTTTGCACACTGATGTTCATAGTGGCATTATTCACAAATACCAAAAGATGGAAGCAACCCAAGTGTCCATCAATAGATGAATGGAAAACAAAATGTGGTATACACCTACAATGGAATATTATTCAGTCATGAAAAGGAATGACTTCCTGATACATGTGACAACTTGGATGAACCTTGTAGACATAACATCGGGTGAAATAAGCCAGATACAAAGGGACAAATATTGCATAATCTCACTGATATGGAATAATTAGACTAAGCAAATTCTTAGAGTCAGAAACTAGAATATAGGTTACCAGGGGCCAGGGTGAGGATTGGGAATGGGAAATTAATGCTTAATTGGTAGAGTTTTGGATCGAGGTGATAGAAAAGTTTTGGCGATGGATGGTGGTGATGGTAATGAAGCAGGCTAGTAAGACAGGGAATCAATAGACAGATCTGGAACCTGGCAAGAAGTCCACGTGGATATCGAGACCCATCAAGATGGCTGCTGGAAGACCCTCATAAATGAGATTCCCTCCGGAAGCCAGGAGAATTCCCAGATATTCTTCAGGGACATTATCACTGGGTCCACCCGGGAGATTGATGGGTGGGTAATCAATCAAAACAGCCAACACCTGGAACTCCTCCCAAGTCATTAGCAAAGGGGTGGAATAATCAATGATTTAAAAAGCAGGCGCAAAACTTTCTCAACTCTCTCTCGCCTTCTGCACCCTGCTCTTGGCGTGTCCTCCCCCACCCCCCGCCCCCGCATGGGTCAACACGCAAGTAAAACCTGGGCATTTATAATCTATAATGGGCAATTGTCATCTATAAACCAGCCCTCCTTATCACTCTTCAGCCCCTTCCTCTCTACCGGGGACCCATGACCTGTTATTTTCTCCCATTTCTCCTCCCTCCCTACTTTAATAAATTACTGGCCTAACTAACCTGATGTGCTCTGAAATTCATTTCTGCAGCATAAGTCAAGAACCTAGACAAAACCTGGTAACGGCAGCACTACAGTGTCAATGTAATTAACATCAGTGAATTATATATTTGAATGTGGTGAAAAGGGAAACTTTTAGGTTATCTACATGTTACTAAAGTGAAAATTTGAAGAAAAAACATAGGACTATACAACACAGACAGTGAGCCCTAATGTTAAACCAGGGACTAGAGGTAACAGTATAATTATAACATTGTTTCATCTATTTTAACAAAGGTCCCACACTAATGCAAAATGTTAATAACGGGGAAATCCCTGTGAGTGATGGTGCCTATATGAGAACTCTCTATTTTCTGCAGGACTTTTCAACAAGCTCACAACTTTTCTGATAAAATATTTTTTTAACAAAGACATTCAGGCTGTCAAGAGTGTAAGCCTTGGTGACCGTTTAAAGCTGGAGGTGGAGATGGCGCTGAGTCGTCTGCCTGCACGACTCGGGCTGGATGGGGCCATCCACCGAGACAGGATCAGAGGGCCCAGGAGATGCTGCTTCCATTTGGGGCTGGTCAAGGTGGGGCCACCTGTGGGGCGTGCAGGGGGAGGGGTCCAGTAGGAAGGTGAGCGTCCAGATCTGGAGTCCATCCCTGGAGGCTGGGCTGGAGACTCAGGCTGAGGTGGCCTTGGTGTCGCGTGACGTGACAGCAGGAGGGTGAGCTGCTGCCTGGACTTCACCTGGCTTGGCAGGTGCCTACAGGGCCCACACCGGGAGTCTGCTCTGGGAGCCTTGGAACAGACAGACACTTAGGTCACTTTGGCCATGCCTGGGGCATTCCTCAGGGTAAAAGGCCTGGGGAGGCAAAGACCACCGCCCACTCCAGAAGCAGAGAGGGTCAGCGCTCACTCTCCCAGCCTCCCGCGCAGCGATGCCACTGCCCCAGACTCTGAACCCAAGAATCTGGCACAGTGTCCAACTTCAGGGACAGCAGGGGCTACAGGGTCCGTGGGGACACCCAGGGCACAGAGGCAGAGGCTGCGGCGGGGCCGGATGTGGTGCCACGTGCAGAGGTGACGGCAACACACAGGTTCAGGGACATGATTTAGCTTGGGGTCCTGGCGGCCGCACCCCCATTTCTGGGTTTTCACACCCTGAAGTACTTCCAGCTCCCGTGGGCCAGGTTAGGCACCCCACCCCACCCCATGTTCTCCCTGGTACCACTTCCTTCACTGCCTATCAGTTAGCAGCCCTGTCTCCCTGCCCCTCCCCACTATAAGGCCCCCCGAGGGCAGGGTCGGGCCCATCTTGTCCACATCCCTGTGCCCAGCCCCCAGCCTCAAGCCTTACGCATGGGAAAGGTTCCTGTTGTGGAACGAATGCCTGATCCTTTGGAAACAGAAATAGAACCCTATTTCTAGGGTCTGCAGAGCCTGAGGATCCCAGGTCCAGCCAGCCCAGCACCACGGAGGCGAGGCTGGGAAGTGGCCCCAGAAAGGAAGTCAGGAAGCAGAAACCAGGGATGGAATCACCTTTTCCCCTCCCCCATTAATGCACCTGCAGGAAGCAGGATGAGCAATTGTTTGGGAACCACAAAGAAGGGGGAGTTCTGGAATAACAGAGACTCTCTCCCTGAGAGGCACCCCTAAGGCCCAGCAGTGGAAAGAGAGGCTGAGCTCCTGGCTTGTGGGAGGGGCAGGGGGCTGTCAATGCCCTGGCCCAGGCCAGGAGGGACTAAGCCTCCCTGGTCCTCAGTTTTCTTATCTGTACATGGGGCTGCCATGCTTGAGGAAGATGGCGCCTGTGAGTTGCTAACACATAGTAGGTCCTCTGGCTGCTTTTTGCCAGCAGGGCGGCATGAAGTTCCCAGATGGTGCCACATGGTGAATGACATGAAGGAAAATCTCCACCGTGAAGGGTCTGTTTGGGCCCTGCCTGGCTCAGGGGAAATGGGCTTTCCCAAGCACCCCGACCCCCTTTCTCCTTCTCAGGCTCACCCAGCCAGCTCCTGAGCCACCACTGGCCTCCTGATCCAGTTCCCTGCCAGGAGAGAATGCCTTGGGGAAACTGCTGCCGTCAATTAGGCTGGCAGAGATGGCTTCTCTACAAATTAATGAATTGGCTCTGCAGCACATAAATCACGTCCTGTTACAAGCCTGACCGTCCCCAAGAGAATGTCCAGACTCAGAGTGGGCCACATCCAGTGCAGAGTTTCCCAGTCCATAAGACCCTGGTATTCCACAGGTGGGAAGCCCTGTGTCGAGCAAGCAGCATTATGCAGGGCTTCTCAGACCCTTACTGCTCTAATGGGCTTCGTGCCTTTCTTTCCAGGAGGCGGCAAAATACACATCTGATCACAAGATCTTTTTTTATGGAGTGTCTATTACAAAGTCCTTGAGCTCCAAGGAGCACGGTTTGCAAAGTATCAGTTTAGGTCAGCCCCCACTACTTTCCAGCTAAGGAAACTTGGGCGCCACCTCCTACATAACTCTTTCAGCACGGTCCTGGGAGCGGTGGGGAGCCCCGTCTGCCCTCTCCACGCCGAGGCTTTCTCCGCGTGGTGCACAACACACCTCCCTGCAGGGGAAACAGTGGCATGAATTTCTGGGCCCATCGAGCTAAAACTCAGACGTGGGGCATGGCGTGGCCGTGCCTCTGCCTCCTCCCTGGGGGCCCCCCTCCTCGGCACCTGCTTAGCTCCAGCAAGCCCACCGTGGCCTCGGCCCAGGCCCGTGGCTGCCATCACCCTCCTCCCAAACAACCCACTCTCCCAACCTTGCCCGCCCTGCCCCCTGCAGGCCACAAGAACCTCAGCCCCCCGACTCGTCCCCTTACTTACTCATGGCACCTGCGGGCAGCTGGGGCACGAAGAAGGAGCACAGGCCCCAGCCACGTCAGCCACCTGCTGCCTCCCCTCTGCGGGAACTCTGGGCTCCTCGGCCCGGTAGGGTCCACGTGCCGACCCCCAGCTGGGCCAGGCTTCCTTGGAAGCTCTTCTGTCACAGAGCCCCGCTGCTGTGCCGGCTACACACACGGCCTGGACAAGCTCTGGCTTTTGCTACTTGACGTCACGCTGTCACGGGCTCCTCTGCTGATGAGGACTATCTTGGGCATGTGACACTGTGTTCCCTTCCTTGCTCTTGGTACCCAAGGACTGGCAGAAGAAGCCGAGGCACAGTCACGAATTCAACCCCACCTGTATGCTCTGTGGCCCCGGGGACACAGGGGCCCAGCTGCCAGTACCAGGTTGGACTCTTAACAATGGCAGAAAATGATAAAGGGAGGCAGTGCCTTGCTAAAGGAAAACATGGTGGTGGGGGCAGCCTCGAGGCCTGTCAGTACAGCAGCTCAGCTGTGTCATCAAAGACTTAATCTCTTCCCTGTCCCCTCTGCCAGCCACAGCTTCAGCTGGACCCTGGTATGGTCTCCTCGTGGTCCTCGGCTGGCTGCCAGCTGCCTTCAGGCCACGTGCTTCCTTGTCCACAACCAGAGGAAACAAGGGAGCTCCTCTCCCAGCACTCCACGCAGGCCAGGGACATTGGCCAAGGTGGTGACCTGGGACATTAGCTCTGTGGAGGGACGGGGTGGATACCTAACAGAAAATCCGGGAGTTTTTATGAAGTCCTTCGTGGGAAGGATGGAGGCTGGAGAGCATCCAGCAGATCTGTCCTGTTCTCGGATTGCAGTTTGTCTTGGCAGCATGCCTTCCCCACACCGACACAAAAGGGGGTCCCCTCGGCAGTCAGCCGAGGAGGACGTGGAAGCTGCCTGGCCACCAGGGCTGCCCCTGCTCAGCTCCCTGTTATTTTCCACGGCCCCAAGAATGGCAGCACTGAGGGAAACAAGGAGGCTTTGTTGCCGGGCGGTCATATCCTCCTTCCTTTGGCCACTAAGCAGCGTGGTCCCGAGCACAGGACCTGGAGCAGACCCAGGTTCGAGTCCCAGCTGCTCTGCCCTCCGCCAGCTGAATGGCCCTGGGCTAGTTAGTCAAGCGCTCTGAGCCCCATTTTCCTCATCCGTTAAATGGGTAAGATTATATTACTCCCCTCCCAAGCTGGGCACAGTAAATGAAATTGTGGCTCACAGGTACTTGGTACAGCCAGGCTCAGCGGCGATGCTCAAATGTCAGCTAATAATTTTATTCTGTTTAAACAAATATCTTGGTTAACCGTGAGCCGATCTTCCTTTAATGCTCATACTTTGAGGGATGGGGGAGAGACTTGAAAAGAGCCCCAGGTTCTCCTTCACACCTCCACCTATTACTGGCCTTCTCATCACATTGGATTCCCTGTCTGTAAAACAAATATCTCTCACCTGACTCCTGGGAGAGCTCCTGCTTTGTCACCTGCAGAGACGTGGCCTGCATGCTTCCAATCCTTGCTGCCTGTCTTAGAGCATGGTTCTGAATATCAATCGGCAAAAGATTGTTTCCGAGAACTGAGTCCTTTGGCACATGGTGGACCATTTAAAGTGAGGAAGATTATTTTGCTTTAAAAAAAAAAAGTTTACATTGTGATTATACTAAAAGCTATTTGGTTATACACTTTGGATAGTTTGTACGGTATATGACTATATCTCAATAAAATTGCTTTTTAAAAAAAGTTGTATATGCCTTTAAATCCATTTGGCTGAATTGCTGATTCAATAAGCAAATCTGGAACAGAGAGAAAACTTAGGGTGAGCCACAAGACAGCAAAGAGGGCTGTGAACTTCCAAGGATGTGTGTGGAGGAGTTGCTGAAAGCAGCTTTCCGAAGGGGTCAGGCGGCCAGGTAATAAGAAGGCTAGGACATTGGGAGGGCTGCAGGATTTATGAGCTAATTAAGTCCATCCCCGTGTGACCTGCCAGTGCCACTCAGCCGCCTGAGGTACTCATGGCCAAATCAACCTCTAAATGGCCAATGCCTTCTGCGCCCAGCCGCATACCTACACGGCCTCCTCGGCCTGCCGCCCAGCTCCCCAGGGACCCCAACCCCACCGTCCCATCCCCCCACGTCACCCCCACCCCATTCCCCAGGCTGCTGGTCCTCAAGAGCCAGGGCTAGGCCAGGATTGGGGCAGAAGCGCCAGGTCCTGCCCTCCCCACCCCTCTGCTGCCCTTTGTCAGCCAGACCTGGAAACGACACAGTATGAGCCCAGAAGCTCCACCGGCCTCCAGCCCTAAGCCTTCTCTCCATGGAAACCCCCTCGGCTGCTCTTGGACACTCTCTCTCCCTGGACACTTCTGCTCCAAACCTTTCATTCCGCTCCTCCAGTTCTAAGAGGTAAAATTGCCGTGCGTGTCCACTCCCACAAATAGGACCAGGCAGACATGAGGCCTCCAGGCCTGCAAATGGCAGGCTCTGCCTCAGGTGTGGGAGCCTCAGGGACACCCTGCTACATCTACATCAGGATATTCATGAATAGAGGTGGGAAACGGTGTACTGGTTATGCTCAGAACCCTTTGTTAGGAATTGCAAAATAACATTGACTAGAAAAAGATAGAGTTTCAATGTTTCCCTCATGCAAAAACAAGTCTAGAGACAGTCAGTCCAAGGTGATACAGCAGCCCCATGGCCATCAGGGACTCAGGTTCCTTTTGTCTTGCTCTCTGTCATCCTTAACATGAGGCTCCCTTTCTTGAGGTCACCTCATGGTTTCAAAATGGTTGCTGCAGCTCCATACGTCATATCCACATTCCAGGCATCAGGAAGGAGAAAAGGGCAAATGTAAAACGTGTGTCAGTCTCCTTTGAAGAAATTTACCAGCTGTGTCAGTCTCCTTTGAAGAAATTTACCAGAAACCCCACCCAATAACTTTTGCTTACATCTTAGCCTCTTTCTGAGAGACTAGGAAATGTGGTATTATAAAGAGCCCATTTAAAAAAAAACTTATTGAAAAGGAAATAAAATTGTGGATTTAAAAAAAAGCCCGTTGATGCACCTGACACTATAGGTTTTCTGTTGTTAAGGAAGACAGGGGGTATGGATATTAGGTAAGGACAGAGCAGCTTTGGCCACCCTTTCTTGAGAGCTGAATTAAAGTAAAGGAATTGTTTTTCTGCCTTAGCTGCTCAAGCAAATACCATGCAATGGGCTGGCTTAAAAAACAATGAGAATTTAATGGCTCACAATTTTGAGGTTAGGAAAAAACCCAAGTCCAGGCATTATCAAGATGATGCTGGTAATCTAAGCACCTCTTAAAATATATGTATATATATATATAAATAACATTTTTGTACGCAAATACACATATATGCATATATATTTATATATCATTTTGTAAATGTTTGTATGTATTGTGAGAATTTTGATCTTTACCCACAATAAAAATAAATTAAAAAAAAAAAAGATGATGCTTTCTCCCCGAAGACTGAGGCATTCTGGGGCTGGCCACTGGCGATCCTTGCCCCTAGGCTCCTCGTCACATGACAAGGCATGTGGCAGCCTCTCCTGGCCCTCCCTTCTCTTCCGGATTCCACTGATGTTCCGCTTCTGGCTGCTCCCTCTGGCTCTCTCGGTCTGAATTTCTGTCTACTTATCAAGGACTCCAGTAATAGGATTCAGACCCATCCTGATCAAGGTAGGCCACACCTTACCTGAAGCAGCTTCATCCAAAGGTCCTACAATGGGTTCCCACCCACAGGAATGGCTTAAGTTTAAGAAGATGTTTTTCTGGAATACATACAGCACCTCAACTAATTTCTCACCCAGTTTCTTGTGGGGGCCACAACGTGGGAAGGATACAAGTCCAAAAACAATGAATATGGCCCCAAAGGAGAGGAGGCAGAGTCTTGGGTGTTCTCAGCCTGTTCTACACCTGAGATGTGACAATGTTTTATGGTGTTCACCTTAACAAGTCTTTTAAAATATTCCATTGCTAAGCAGGTATTTAAAACAGCAGCTGAGGGAAGCGGCTGTGGCTCAATCAGTGGGGCTCCCGTTTACCATATGGGAGGCCCCGGGTTCGGTTCCCGGGGCCTCCTGGTGAAGGCAAGCCCGCCCGCACGGCGTGGTTAGCTGACCCAGCGAGCACAAACAGCAAGGGGGGGATAAATGAATAAATAAATAAAATCTTAAAAATAAATAAATAAATAAATCTTTAATAAATAAATAAATAAATAAATAAATAAATAAAACAGCAGCTGACTTATGCTCAGCTGATGGACCACTGAGACCTCAGGGTCTTTGTCTCCTGAGTTTTCACACGGTTTCTTCCTCATCATCCATCTTTTGTTTATGTTGTTTTCTTTTCTCCTTGGTTCAGTTTATTCTGGAACCCTGTCTCGTCTCTCTGGCACCACAGTCTTCACATTGTGGTATCAAATTGTTGACCAGTATGAAAAACTGAGCTAAGATGAGGGACACCGCGATGTCACATGAGGACTGATGTGAGTTATTTCAAAAGGCACGAACTGAGCTGGCATGTCAGCCTCCAACAGAGAGAGCCCAGCACTGACTTTTATGGTACTTCAGACTCTACGGAGTCAGAGTGAGAACCAGAGCCTGGGTGCAAACCAAGCTAAAATGCGTAGCAGAGAAAAGCAGGCGAGCAGATGGTCTGGTAGGGAGAGATACCTAGACGGTAGGAGCCTAACACTGTGGTTAAGAGCTTGGGGTCTGGAGCCGAGAGACCTGGGCCCCACGCCTGGCATCACCGTGCATCATGCACATGTGACTTTGGACAACTTCTCTCTTTGAGCCTCACTATTTTCCTCATCTGTAAAACGGGAGCCACGGCTAATGGCCATATAGAACCTATTCCTGAAATGAAATCACCCGCGGGTGGAGCCGGGCCATTGCCCGGCTTCTGGCACGGGACTAGAGCGTAATAATGCTAGCGATTAGCATCCTCCGCCCCGTGAGCGATCGCTGTCACCACGGTACCACCAGCTCGTTAATAATCGTTCTAGCTCCCGTCCAGGAAGCCCGGAAAGGGTTTAACACGAGGCACACGGCAAGACTGAAGGAGCGTTGTTCAATGTCATTATCGTGGCTGTCGAAGGAGCCGTCCAGCAAGGGTTTTCCTCTTTCCACAGGCAACCAAAGACACTTCCTCTGGATCTGGCTGTCTCTGGCAAGAAAAACCTTCCAGCCTGATTCCAAGCCTCAGCCAGAGAAACCCCTGCTGCGGCAGACGGAAGAGCTTGAGGGGCACTTGCGACTCCCTCGGTGGAGAAATCCCGCCGTCCCTGCCAACCGGTCAGTGCCCATGTGGCTTTGCCGGTGCAGAGGCGGCTTCTCCCCTCTCCTTTGGTGTCCGGCCTGCTCCTGGCAGCCTGCCCTGAGACGGGTTTGCAGGGACATCTGTCGGTGAGCAGCCACTCGTTGATCCCACCAGGCAAGGTAAGTAACACACAGAGGCTCTGGGGACCCAGGTATGGGGTGGGGGGCAGAGCAGACACCCCTTACTCTACAGGCTACTCACCTTCCATTAAATTGGGCTGTGGCCTAAATTTCAGGCAGAGAATATTGGTTTCTGAGAGCTCCTGCTGTAAAACCAGATCTGCGCCCCTGTGGGAAAGTCCACATTGCAGAAAGCATGGCCTGATGAGGAAGGAAGCCTGGGCCGCCGGCGGGGGCTGGGGGCGGCGGTCAGGAGACCTGACCTTCTGCAGCCCTGTGACTCTGGGCAAGTCCCTTTTCCTCTGCTCAGGAAAATCCGGGGGTTGGTGAGATCTCTGGCCCTAAACCCTCAATGTGCACCAGGAAGCTTAAAATGCACCCTCCCAGACCCCACCCCAGAAATTCTGATTCAGCTGGACGCAGAGGCCCAGGAGCCTATATTTTTCTAAGCTCCCAGGAAGTTCCATGCACTTCCAGGCTTGGCATTAAAGGAGCCCCTAACCAGTTACTGTGGTTGAAGAAGGGGGAATGTCGGGGGCTGTCCCCCTCACTGCCTCCCCTTCGCCCTGCCCAGAGAGACCTCCTCAGAGAACTTCTGCAGGGCTTGCTCTGAAAGCTAATGATCTCTTCCCAGGCTATTTTACAGATAAGACAGCAGAGGCCCAGAGAGGGAGGGTGACTTGCCCAAGGTCACACAGCATCCCTGACCTTGGGATTAAAAATTAAGAGAACAGCCAGCCAGGAGCATGATGGGAGCTGCAGCCCTCCAGGGACCAGGCTAGAGGGTGGTGAGCCCTTACAAGCCAGTTCCTTTTCTTCTGCAGCCCTTTGACAAAGTCTCCCAGACTTGCACGGAAGAGCCTGTATATCCAGGGTGGGGTAGCGTCGTGGAAGTATGTGGGGGCGTGGTCCCCAGCCCAGAGGGCCCACCCACACCTCCTCCCAGGGAATGCAGCACCCCTGGCTGCCGCTAGACCGGCAGTTTCAGGCATTCCAGGGGCTCATCCTGAGCTGGTGATTGTCACCTGGGTCCCAAGGAGAGAAAGAGGAAGCAGGGGATTGAAAAGGGGAGCAGGTGGAGGGAGGGGACCCCAGAGGCCCTGGCCTGGTGGCTGATGTCCTCAAACCACCAGGTACAAACCTTGTACCGCCCCGCTGGGTCCCGCCCACCTACTCCTCCAGTGCCAGCTGGGGAGCTGTCAAACGCAGGAACTAGGGTGACATGTACCTCATGCAAATTGGCCTCCTTGGTTTTCCTGCTGCAAAGTCCTTACCTCTGAGGTTTTCAGAGAAATGTGAAAGGAATGGCTGTCTGGACTCTGTGGCCCTTTAAGCAAGGGAGCCACAAGGGTTTTCTTTGAATGAAGACGTGATAAAGGGCCGGCTCACGCGTGGGCACCACCCTGAGGGAACCAGCCTGAGTCTGCTAGGCTTGGATGGGCAGCAACCTCCCTGCCTCCTCGGCCACACAGACTCACACGCCCCCTCCCTGCCCTCTGCCACCTCCCAGCCCCCTCTCTGCTCCACCGCCAGCCTTCTGTGAACACTGGGAGGGGGTCCAAGCATTGCATACATATTATCCCGTCTGATCCTCGCAAAGACCCATGAGGCAGCCAGTATGATTGTCCCCCTTTTACGGATAAGGTGACTGGGGCACAGAGAGGTTATTTAACTTGCCCAAGGTCACCCAGCGAAGAATTGGTGGAGCCAGCCATCACAGACCTGCAGGCTCCAGTAGCCGAGACCTGACCACTCCAAGCAGAGGGTCAGGACCAAAGGCACCTGCTTCCTCTTCTAGCTTAGGGATCTGTTAACCCCTTCTATCCCAAGGGAATCTTGCTTTCAACTCCAGTGTAAGAAACAGGTCAAAGCAAAGTCTCTCTGGTTGAAGATGGGGGAGTGTCCCAGCCATCTTGCCTGCCCTCATTGTCTGCCCCAGCCTCCCAGAGACCTCCTCAGAGCACTGGGGCTTGGCTGAACTCCATCTGAGAGCCAAGGATATCCTCCCAGCCCACTTTACAGATAAGAAAGCAGAGCCCAGAGAGGGAGCCTGGCTTGCCTATGGTCACACAGCATGCTAGTGACAGAGCTACTATGATGAGCAGCCTCCAGATAAAATTGGGGCCTGCTGGAACAGCTTCAGGGAGGGACCCTACCCTCCTAGGCTGTCCACCCACCCTGAGCCCCAGGATGGGGACAGTAGTTATGGCCTGGATTTACCCCAGGCAGGGGGCTTAAATGAAGCCTTTATAAGTTCTACTGAAGAGTTGCTAGGGACTGGCCGAATCCACAAGTATATTCACCCATTAATACAACAAACCATGTGCCAGGCAGTGGGGACAGTCCTGTCCCCCACCCGCAGCCTATGCTCCCAGTGCAGAGGGGGAGACAGTTAAACAATAGCTGCAACATGGAGACATGGCTGCTTGGGTGGAAGCAGCTGCCTGCTCGGCAAGCACAAAGTAAAGCCTCCTGGCTACTCGAAGGGTCAGAAAAGGCTACCCTGAGAAAGTAGGTTTTGGCTGAGCTCTAAAGGATGACTCGGCATCAGCCTGGCCAAGAGCAGGGAACAGTGTGCCCAGATGAGGGAAGAGCACGTTCAAAGACCCCGGAAGTGAGAATGCACCCAGTGAGTTTGAGGACTTGGCTGCAGGTTCAATGTGGCTAAAGCAGAGAGCCCATGGCAGGAGATGGTGAGACACAAGGCAGGTGAGCAGGGGCCGGGCTGCATAAGACCAAGGGGCATTTTAAGAGGCATGGCTTTTTCCTGGAGTTGAATTATCTCGATTTTTGTTGCTGGTTTGGTTTTAATTCCCCTGGCTTCTGTGTGGAGGACCAGTGTGGAAGAGGGGTGGAAGACACTGAGAGACCATTGGTGGGTATTGTGGTGTCCAGAAGAGAGAAAATGGCAACGTGACATGACAAGGGCAGGAAGGAGAAGAAAGAAAATTGCACTGCTGTCCATGGTCACCGGTCTTGCCTCGGCGGCCCTCGGTGTCCACTTACCAGCCTCCTCTGCAGTCAGAGGTCGTGTGGTAAGTCTGGCCAGTGACTTACCAGCAGTGACACACGCCACTGCTGTGAATATCCCCCCACTCTCTCACTCATTCTCTCTCATCACCCCTGGATGGAAAGGCCAGAGAGACCCCGGGAAGCTTGTGGTAAAGATGGTGGAGTATCTTCAGCATCAGTCCCTGAGCCCCACTGGCCCGACAATACTCATTGATCTATAACTGGGGGGACTCACAGTTACCCCCACCCTGCAGCTGCCCTGAGGCATCTCCTCATCTCCCACTTCCACCAACCCTCCCCACACTCAGCCCCTGCTGCTTCTATACCCTCCTCCTCTTCCCGCCCCCACCCAGTCTTTTATTATATAGGTCCACCCGGCCCCTCTCCAACAAGACCCCTTTTTCTGGCGGAGAAGGAGGAAGCTGGCTGGGGGGATAGCGTCTGTACCACCCCCACATTAAAATATTCATGCAGCACTTTCGTGCCTGGTGGTTCTTGGAGCTGCTAAACTGTTTTTTTTTTCTCCCTTTATTGCCCCCCTTCCTTAACCCACCTCCCACTCAAGCAGGTAGCACTTGCCTCAGGAGAGGCACGTCTGAGGGTAAAAACACCTATGAATTAAAAGGTTGTTTGTAAATCTTTGGAAATGAATGAAAATGGTGAAAGCACATCACAGTGTTTGTAACTAACAGAGCTATTTTATGAGTATGACATGGTTGAAATGGAAAGTCTAAGGACATGTATATTACCAGAAGGAAAGCCAAAAACTGTAACATGGGACTGTATAACATAGCGAAACCTCATGTAGAACACGAATATGGGTGATATGGCATATACAAGACTGTTTTTGCAAAATATCAATACAAACAAACTGGAGAGAAGGAAAGAGAATAGCAGCTGTGTGCAGCAGGGGACGCATAGAGAGATGAGAGGTGATGAGTTTTGTTTGGTTGGTTGGCTGGTTTTTGTTTTTTAGTAGTAGTAGTAGTATTGGAATGATGAAAAAGCTCTAAAAATGATTGATGGGATGAACGCATAGCTACGTGATTGTACCAAGTCCCACTGGTTGCACACGTTGCGTGGATTTATGCTTCATTAATATGTATCAAGAAAACCAATTTGTAAATAAATAAATAACACCCATAGAGCTTCTTCACTTTTGTGTCTTAATTAATTAAAAGGAATACATGATCCTGGACTGGGATTAATAATGGAGGAGAAAATGCCCAAAAGGAAATTATTGGGACAACTGAAAACACCGGAATGTGACTGTGTGCTTTGTGTCCGTGTGAGGTTTCCTGAATGTCACAGCCGTACTAAGACGGCCACATAAGTGAGTGTCCTTATTCCTGGGAGACGTGCACGGAAGGGTTAAGTGTTTTTTATATATGGGGCACAGAGAGAGAATTATATAACAAATGTGGCAAAACGCTAGCAGCTGGTGAATCTGGGTATGGAGCAGGGTGTGTTGGAGTTCTATGCAATGTTTTGTATTATTTTTGCAATTTCCTGTAAGTTTGAAGTTATTTCAAAATAAAATTGATCTGTGCAGAATTGGTAAAGGGGTTGTTCATATATCTATGGACATGAATAGAAAAGGTGAAAGCGCATCATAGTGTTTGTAACCAGCAGTGCAAATACATGGGTATGACAGTGGTTGAAAGGGAAAGTCTAGGGTCATGTATATTACTAGAAGGAAACCTAAAAAATGTAACATGGGACTCTGTAGCATGGTAAAACCTCGTGTGAAATATGAATATGGCTAATATTTCATATGTGAGACTGTTTTTCTTTGAAACTGAACAAATAATGTTACAGGATGTTAATATCAGACAAAAATACAACCAAAGCAAAAAAAAAGAATATGAAAAGCTATGGATGTAAGGATGGTGGAGAAGGTTTCATGGATTAAATAAGACTTGAGAAGGACCTGGAAGGAAAGCTGTATCAACCTGCTATCCATCGTTCTGAGTGAAATAAGCCAGACACGGAAGGACAAATATTGTATGATCTAACTGTATGAAATAATTAGAACATGCAGATTAACAGAGGCAGAAAGAAAAGTATAGGGTATCAGGAGTGGGACTGGGGGCAGGGAAAGGGGACTTGGTGCTTAATGGGCCCTGAGTTTCTGCTGGTGATGGAGGATGGAGCCTGGGCTCTGGCTGGGGCAGGAGGGCCCCCGGGAGAGGAAGGGACGCCCCTGCTCTGCCACGTCAGCCAAGCAGAGGCTTGGTGTCAGAAATCCAGCTAAGGGCTATGAGGAGAAATAGATTGCTCGGGCACACCGGAGGCTCTGCCCTGAGATTCCTCTGCTCTACTCGTTTATTACGGACCCTCTCCCTGGTGACGCTCAGGGCAGCTGTCAGAGGGCAGCAGAGCAGGGAGCCCCCCTGGGAAAGCTTTGGCTCCAGCCCTTGCCGGGTGGGCACTTCCTGGAAGAATCACGGCCCCTTCCCCACCAGGCCGGGGCTCCCCACCCACAGTCACAGGCCCAGGCTCTCCAGAGGCCGCCCCCTAGCTCCCCACCCCTCCAGCCTCCCCTCGCACCCTCCCCACTCACAGGCCAGGCGAGAGTCCCCGAGACGAGTCCCCTCCTGGCCTTGTTCTGTCGAGACTCCTCAGGCAGCCGCAGTGTCTATGGCCGGGGTCTCCCCACAGCCCAGAGACCAGCACGACCCAGGGCCAAGAATCAGGCCAGCCTGGGCTGTGTCTGAACCCCACAGCCCCCCGTTATCAACAGAGATCATGGCCAGGAACCTTCCTGTGGGGAGGGACAACGCACTAGAAGAATCAAGTACCTCCGGGGCGTGCGCACACTAACACACACTCACACACACTCACACACGTGCTCACACACACTCACGTATATATATATACTCAAACATTCACGTACACAGTCACACAAGCACAAACTCACACACATCTTCACACAATCACGTACACACGCAGCCTCACGTTCACACACGCTTCCACATGCTCCCTTGCACACTCACATATCCTCACACACTCACGTGCACATACCTCAGACACTGCGTCACACACATCCTCACACTCACACATGCTCACACACACTCCCTCACACATAGCCTCACACATATGCTCTCACACACACACGCACACCCTCACACATGCTCACACACGCTCGTGCACACCCTCGCACACTCACATGCTCACATACGTATTCATGTACTCACACACACAGAGGCGTGTCCCCCACCCTCGCAGGCAGTGTGTCTGTTCTCAAGCTACAGGCAGCTACAGACGCCACATCAGGTAAGGACAGAATGAGCGGCAGATTCACACTCAAGGCTGGGAGCAGGAGGGGCGGGCACCAGCTGCTTCTCCCGTTGCCGTCTCAGCTCGGGTGGGCGCCCTGGAGGAGGGGCCTGCAGGCTGCCCTGGCCAGGGGGGTACAGGGAGCAAGAGGCCTGGAGCCGGGTCCCTGTCAGGAGCATGCCAGCACTGGCCCTGACTTTCCCGGGTTCTCTTACTAACTTTTTCAGTGATTGAAGCTGCCGTTTGTGGAGGGCTCACTGTGCCAGGCGCGTGGCCAGGGCCTCTGCCATGCACCCGCCACCCCTCCAAGTTGAGTATTGCTCTATCCCCACCTCACTCAAGAGGCAACGCAGGCTCAGGTCCAAGTGGCTTTGGTCACAATCACGCAGCGGAAGGGACAGCCCCGGGATTTGAACCCATCCTGCTGGCGGGCTCACAGGTTCTGTGAGCTCTGGGGTTTCCCAGCTGCCGGCCCCTCCTGCCCATACCCCACCCCGACTCCCCGGAGAGTCAGGGTCAGATCCACGGGGCTCACTCTCCACCTTCTCCACACAGGTGCCCCAGCCCATCCCGACATCGAGGGGAGGGGTCAAGTCAGGGCCATCCCTGGCGAGAAAAGAGTTTCCCATCATCCTCTGCTCACGGTCCCCAGCGCCCTCCCCCAGTCAGGGCCCCAGCCAGCTCCCGGCAGCATCCACGATCTCCAGGAGCTCTGCCAAGAAACACACGAGCAGGAGGGCGGGCAAGGACACACTCAGCTGGTGAGACACGTCATTTCGTTTTAAAGGAGACAGCATCTTTGATCTTACCCATGCTGCTGCAAGGCCTATGAAATGATAGGCTCTGTCTGAAGGGCATTTTGATCACAGATATCAAAAGTCTTTAAAATGTACATGCATGGCCGCATCCTTCAGCCCATTCAGTCCACTTCTAAGAAATGTATCCTAAGGAAATATTTAGACAGGTGAGCAAAGATGTAGGTACAAGGAAGTTCATTGCAGCACTATTTAAAATAACAAGGAATTGAAAAGAGCCCAAACGTCCAAAAATAGGGAATGGACTAAATAAAGTATACCCATGCAATGGAATATTGTCAGCTACAACAAACAATTTTAAAATATAGTCATTGGCATAGAGAGGTGATGAATTTTTTGTTTGTTTGTCTGTCTGGTTTTTGTTTTTTATTATTATTATTGGAATAATGAAAATGCTCTAATAATGATTGAAGTGATAGATGCACAACTATGTGATTATACCAAATACCATTGACCATACACTTTGGATGGGTTTATGCTTTATTAATATGTATCAACAAAACGGATTTGTTAAAATAAAAAAAATAGTGTGCTAGTTAAGCCAAACATTACAAAATAAAAGTTACAGACAGTGTGTCCAGGTTTTTAGCCATAAACAAACTTGACACCAAAAAAATTTCACTGGGCAGTAGTTTTTTGTTCACTACAGCATAATCCTGCACTATAAACTATAATGTATGTATATTTTTTACATTGTCATGGTGCTCCAGTGGTGGAGGAAACAAATGAGATTCTTTTCTATACAAAGAATGGCAAATACAATATTTTGGTTGACTTTGGCTTTAAAGATTTTAACATGAAAATTAGTGAATAGTAATAGTAAATTAGTAATAGAAAATAATAGAAAATAATAACTAATAGAAAAATAGTTAATAGTAAGTATTGCTATTACTAATAGTAATAGTAAGTAAGTAACACTAATCAGGCAAGTTTTCAAAGCTGTATCTAGGATAGAAGATAACACAAATCTCTATAAAAATTTCAGATCTTTAAAATATATATGTATAGTTATTGGCATAGAAAGATGTTCACTTAAAGAAGTTTTAGATTATGTAAATGTTTCATTAATATATGGGGGGGAAACAAAAAAATATGGGGGGAAAACAAAGAAAAAATAAATATATATATATATATGTGGGATTCCCATATGCCCCACCACCCCCACTTGGTAAGAATTTAAGGGGTCAGCATTACCCTGGCAGGATACAGGGAGGGGTGATAGCCAGAGAAGTACTGTTTTGCTTCTGTTAGTGTGACCTAGTAACTCAATTCCCCTATTTTTATTCTGTGGCTGATGCACCTTGAGGAAATATGAGTTAGGTAAAGTACCACTAGACCCTAAGTGGGGAGAATCATCACGGAGCTGGTAATAGCTCTGCTGTGGCAAGTTTTGGTTGTGTTTTAATTTTGGAAGCAGGGTTCTTTTCTACCTAAATTATGAGAAGAACAGATAACCACTGAGGAAGATTGTTCTAGGACTCATTAGCGGCACTTACAGGTATAAATAAATGTCTTGAAACTATGGTTGAGGGAAAAAAAAGAACAGCCCTGGCCTCTGCGTGGTTAGGACAGGAATTGAGTGGGAAAGGGCATGAGGGAAATTTCTGGTATGATGGTAATATTTTATATTTTCACAGGGTTTGAATTACACAGATATATTCACTTGTCAAAACTCAGTGAATGTAC
This sequence comes from Tolypeutes matacus, assembly GCA_026826555.1. Lineage (NCBI taxonomy): Eukaryota > Metazoa > Chordata > Mammalia > Cingulata > Chlamyphoridae > Tolypeutes > Tolypeutes matacus. The sequence goes on along the minus strand of JAKSZT010053990.1, from coordinate 3,843,954 downwards.
ACTAAAGGTTTGTGCATGTATTGTACATGGAATTTACCTTAAAAAAAAAAAAAAAGCTGTAAAAAAAGTTGAACTCTTGTTAATGAAATAAATGCTGAATATTTAGGGGGAAATGTACCAATGTTTGCAATTTACTTTGAAATGCATCAAAAACTAAGATGTATTAGAGGGTGGCTAGAGGGATGAGTAGATAGATAGATGTGTGATAAAACACGCAGAGTAAAATGTAAGAATAGAATCGAGGTGGTAGTATTTGGCTGTTCACAGTAAAATTATTTCAACTTTAAAAAAAAAAAGATATTCATAATAAATTTCTGCATTTAAGACCAGCTATAATAACTTATTTACATTTTGATAGCATGTCAATTAAAAATTCTATATTAACAAAGAAAAATCTGGAAGTGACTATATTTAAAAGTTAAGTGATTATCTATGGAGGTTAATGCCACAGATTATTTTAAATTTTTCCCTTATTTTGTATTTTCTGATTTTTTTCATAAATTAACATTAAATTAATGTGATTTTTTCCCCATTATATACACATATATGTGTATTTCCTTGAATTTGCATAAAATATCTCTGGAAAACTCCACAAGAACTGGTGACAATGGCTGCCTCTGGTAAGGGGAATTTGGTGGCTGAGGGTCAGGTCACGTGGAAGGGGATTTTTCATCATGTATGCTTTTGTATCCATCGCATTTTGAATCACATGGATTTATTACCTTTTAATATATATATAAGTTGAATTTAGGAACAAACAAAAAAGATTTAAGGGGCATCTTTGACATTTCACAAACCCCATTTGTGTGTCACAGTAAACGTGGAAGGATACTCACTGTTTATAACAGAGTCACAAACTCAGATGCCTAGAGGGGTCAGAGATAAATGAGGGACAGAGCTGAGTATAAACACTAGGGATGGTGGGGACTGTGGCAAACTGGGAATCAGAGACCCTGCCTGTGGAGGCAGCATGATTCTGTGCCAACTGATTACACCCTACAGGAAGGGTGCCCTGGGCTGCTCGGCCTTCCAATTTCTCAATAAAAGTCAAGCATCCGGACTTTCTTTTTTTTTTTTTTTTAAGATTTATTTATTTTATTTATTTATTTCTCCCCACCACGCCCCCTCATTGTTTGTATTTGTTGTGTCTTTTTGTTGTGTGCTGCCCTTCTTTTCTTAGGTGACACCTGGAACCAAACCTGGGACCTCCCATGTGGGAGGGAGGCACCTAATTGCTTGAGCCACCACCACTCCCTGCTTTGTTGTGTCTCTCCTTATGTTTTCTTCCATATGTCTTTTGTTGCGTCATCTTGTTGCATCAGCTCTCCACGCCAGCCCAGCTGGTCAGCTCACTGTCCTGCTCATCTTCTTAAGGAGGCACCGGGAACCAAACCCGGACCTCCCGTGTAGTAGGCGGGAGCTCAGTCATTTGAGCCACATCCGCTTCCCCCATTCGGACTTCTATACGCAATGCATTTTCTCACTTTAAAACATGTGCTGTCTTCTGGGATGGAGGGAACCACCAGTGTTCCCTTCTCCCCCGCCCCTATCTTCCCCACCCCTCTCCTCCCAGCTGCTTTACTTAAAGTTGATTTTGAACATTTTATTTGAGGAGATGATGTGAAAACAAATCTATAAAAATATTGTTTTTTAAATATTTAACTTTTTTATGGTGTTTTTCTCGTTCCCCTCCCCGCCCAAACTCCCCTTCCCTGGGGAGCCCAAGGGCTCCCCAAAACTGACTGGGCCCCTGAGGACAGAGCCACTCCATGAGCTTGGGTGGGGTAGAGATTCTGGGATGGCCCAGTCCTGGGTTGTTTCCAGGAGAAAACCGGGGGAGGGGCCCTCAGGCCATGCCCAGGTGGAGTGGGGAGGGTGACCCACAGGTTAGGCCTCTCTTTGCCCTATAGGGCTGTTGCTAGGGAGAGGGAGGAGGGAGACCACATGTGGGGGTGGGGTGGGAGGGTGTCCGGCCTAAGCCACTGACTTCACTTGCGCCACACGCATGGGCATTGCAGCCTTGTGTTCCCCAGGCCTGCAGCTGCCTGGGCCCAAGTTGCCTGGGCCCAAGTGAGCAGGGTGGGGTCTGGGAGGGGGTGAGAGGTAGGAATGGGGGTCAGAAGAAGTGAGAGCAGCTCTTGGGCTGAGTGCAGCCTAAAGGAGCCAGAAATGGGCAGCCTTCCCAGGGAGCGAGCAGCTACTGTAACTTTTTGAAATTAAGACAAAAAGCCTTGAAGAAAATGACTTTATTTTTCTAAGTGTACCCTCAGTATTTATGTAATTTGTACAGGGGCCGTGCCCCACCCGCCTCTCCCTGTTTGGGGTGGGCCAGCATGGGGGAGGGTCCTTTACCCTGTGTCAGAGCCCACTTTCACCACCTATATCCAGAAAGGGAGCTTTTTCAGAAACGGTGGCAGTTGGCATATTTTCATATACTTTACAACTGCCTTCAGCGGGAACAAACCTGCTTCTGTGATTAGGTGAAGAGGCGGGCGAAGATTTTACGCACAGCCTAATTGTCAAGGGGGTGATTTGCTGAGAACCCCCTAACCTGTAACCCCAACTGCTGTCTTACCCCAACTTGGGGTGCTAAGATGGATATCACCTTTCTGGGGTTTCTCCTGGAGATAGCTGGGGCTTACTGATGGCTTACCAGGCTGGGACATGGCAAAGTGGGGGCCAGAGAGTGGGGGTGCTTGGGACTCCGGTCCCTAACTGCCCAGCCCCCTTTCTCTGCTCTTGTTTCACTCCACCACCACTCACTCACTCCCCACTCCCCCACCCATGGGAGGAGACTCTGATGAATTTCTACTCTCCTTCCCACAAAAGACAGACCCAGGGAATGAATCAAGGCACTTATAATGTGTCTTATGAGCATGGCCTTGTGAGAACACGTGTGTCAAGGGTGACACTTATATGTGCAGCGACCCCTGGTATTTCCCTTCCTGGGTGGCTCTGGGGTGTGTGTGTGTGTGTGTACCTGAGTGAATGTGTATGTGTGAATGTGGGTGTGTATGCCCGTGGTTTCTACTTCCCCTGGGATGCTGACCCAGGAACAGCGGACATGGTCACAGTCCTAGGCACGGAGCTTTCTTTTGTACTAAAATAAAATAATAATAATAAATCCTCTTTCAACAAATGTGTCATTTTTGTGCACACACAAAAACAAAAAAAATGTGCTGGCCCCCCAAACACGCGTCTCTACAGGCCAGGCAAAGGCAGCCAGTTTGCAATTCCTGCTACATTCTGGGGACGCACCATAGGGGGATGTGGCTTTTCCCACAGTGGGTACCTCGGGGCAGAGGCTGGACCCAGGCCCCCTGCCTGTTCGGCTCTAGCAGCAGTTCCTTAACAGTGACTCGGGGAGAGCAGGAAGCCTTCAGGCTGTCGGGAACCCTGTCAGGGGCATCGGCATTTAAACAGAGCAGGCAACCTGCCCCTGGACCTTTTACCAGTGGACTTAGGGGCCCAGGGCAGAGGGGTGGCCCTGCTCAGCCCCGGGGTCTAAGGCCAGTCTGGTCGGAGCCCAGAGACAAGGCGTGAAAGCAGATGCCTTTGCCACCCCCTTCGCTCACTGCCAACCCCACCCGGCCCCACCTTCAGCCCCAAGTCACATCTGTCACCACTTGCAGGAGCCCTGACCACAGGGCAGAGCAGGATTCACATCTAGGGCTGGCTCCTTCCTCTTTCCACCCCAGTAGACTTCCCGCTTGGGGTGCTGGTGAGCATGTGGTAAAAGGGGGCCTTTTCATACCTGGCTACTGGAAGTGTACCTCAGCACAACATTTATGGGGGGTTGTTTAGAAGCGTGTGTCACAGTGGGTACCAAAGCATGTAGGGAAACCTGTAAAGACAGAACATAGATCAGGGCAGGGGTTCTGAACCCCCAAGGAGTACGTGGAAAGATTTCAGAGGGTCCTTGAGCTTGAATTGAAAATCCAAAAAAACATTGTTCTTGTGGGGACATGTTGGTGTGGGGGTGACATATTGATTAAATAATACACAGCATAGTGTGGTCATAGTATGATTTTCATTCCAACATAGCATGTTCTGAGCGCAATGGATAACTGCCTGCACAAAGGTTGGTAAGGACAGTGGAAGGGGTTTTATGATGCCACGGGAAAACTCAAATTTCTAAAAGTTTCCTGAAAATGACCGTTTGAACAGATGTTGAACCATGTTAGGTTATCAAGTATTGAAATTATAGAAAAGTTGTAAAACATAATTTTGACTAATCCTAAAATTTACTTTAAAGACGTGCTGATGTTGAGTGTTCGAAAACAATCTGCAGATACATTCTGAGAAGGGGGTCTTCACCTGACTGGCAAAGGGGTCCGTGGAACAAAAAAGGGAAAGAACCTCTGGATTAGCGGTTGCCTAGGGCTGGAGCTTTTGGGGGAAATGGAGAGTGACTGCCAGTGGGTATAAGGCTATTTTTTTTTGGAGTGGCAAAATGTTCTAAAATTAGGTTGTGGTGACGGTTGCACCGGTCTGAATATAGTAAAACCATTAAGTTGTACATTTTAAAGAGTACATTGTATGTATCTCAATGAAACCATTTTTTAATGCACAGATTTCTGTACAAGCTTGCTTGTGTCAGCATCATTTACAACAGAAACAAAGTTTTTAAACAATCCATGGGAAGCAGCTGTGGCTCAATCAGTAGGGCTCCCGTTTACCATATGGGAGGCCCTGGGTTCGGTTCCCGGGGCCTCCTGGTGGGGGCAGGCCCACCCGCACGGCGTGGTTAGCTGACCCAGCGAGCACAAGCAGCAAGGGGGGAACAAATGAATAAATAAATAAAAATCTTTAAAAAAAAAAAAAAAAAAAAACAATCCAAACGTCCAGCAACTGGGATAAAATTACAGCCATCTGGAATCAACTGCTGGGCTCCATGCCACTTCCGGCTGAGTGACTATGGACAAGGCGCTTAACTTCTGTTTTTGCTTTTTCTCTTCTAACTCTTGCCATCCTTAAAATGGGAAATGACACTTTTCTCCTAGCCTTGTTGAGAGAATTAAATAACATGTCTTGTGTTCAAGACAGTTCCAGGCACATCAGAGGAACCCAGTCAATCTCAACAGATATTTAATAACAAAATGACCACACTCTCCTCTGCTGATTCTGTAAATCCTCCAAACAGCTCCGAGACCCCCTGGTAGCAAATGGGGAACCCAGGGCTGTTAGGTGACTTGCTCAAGGTCACAAAGTCCGTAAAACAGGAGTGGGAATTAGAGGTGCTTTCCCTTCCCCCTTCCTCCTGGCGCCTTCTCCTGGGCCCCTCCCTCCCCCACCCCCACCCACCCCCCGCAGACCACCAGGATGGGACACAGCTGGGGGGTCCTGTAGCACCTAAATGCCCTTGATCCACACGCATGGAGCCCCACCTGCCCACCATGCCAGCAGCCTCGGCCCACGAGTTCTCCCTGGGTTTGCCCTGACTTGGGCACCATGAAGCAACCCTACAGGGTGATGGGGAGAGAAGGCCTGCAGGCACCTGGGATGGTGGGCAGACAGGCCCGGGGGTGTGGACTGCCAGGATGTCCTTACACTATGGACAAATGTCCCTGACCCGGAATGCCAGCAAGGGTGCTCAGGACCCAGCTGCCCCATGGCCACAACCACCCAGCAGTGTTCGCATGGGGAGGAGTGCCAGACATTCCCTGAGATGGTTCTCCCGTCACTCTCTCCATCACTGACCGCCCCACCCAGCTAAGCTCCGTCTGGGGGCCCACTCTTTCCCCTACTCTTCACCCAGGAGCTTCCAGAGGGGGAGCCTGTGCTCCAGCCAATGGACACAGTGCTCGGCCACAGGGCCCAAGCAGACTCAATCTGAGTACATCCCAGGATTTCTGTTGGAGAGGCTAAAACAAAGACTGTTCTCTTTAGCACCAGATCCCAAGCTGGAGCCCGTGGAGCAGCTGGCACCCATCTCGGAGCTATAATGAGCACCTCCTGGCTGGAACAGCACCAAGGAACCAGAACAAAGAGCTGGAGACTGAGAAACTGAGTCCTCACCTGTGCATGAGTCCAAATCAGGCCTTGCCTGAACTGTGAACTTCCCTGGACTGTGAAGCTACATGAGCCTAAAAGCCCTGCTTTGCTTACACAGGTTTAGGTGGGGTTTTCTGTTACTTACAACCAAGAGTCTCCTAAATGACACGTGGCAGAGCTGTCCAGATACACATCCAAGACGAAAGTTTGACCCTCCAAAAGCCAAGGACAGAGGTACCTTCTCACCCCACAGGTGGCCTGCCTGTCCCTTCCCTCTGAGGCCCCCCAGTGGCAGGCAGGCTGCCTGCGTCAGGACCCCTGGTCCAGATACTCATGCACACGCACGTGCGGCCACACACACACACACACACAGATGCCACACACAGCACGGGGTGGACTTTTATTTAAAGTTAAAGGCACAGCCTGGATGGCTGAGGCAGTGACCAAGGGTGCCAACCCAGACCCCCAAGGCCCCGCGCTCCAGCCAGGACAGCTGTGCTGAAGGGGAAGAGGTGGGTGACAAGGGGGCCTCCCCTTTTGGGGGGATGCCTGCCTCCTTCCTTAGCCCCAATAGGGGGAAACAGCTGTCATAACAAGGGGCAGAAATGCTTCAGGGGTCTGCCAGGGCCTCTCCCTCAAGCCCCCCAACACAGGTCTTTGGTGGATGCAATTGCACAGTCCATAAAGTGACAGCTTGAGGGGTGCCCCTCCCAGGAGCTGGGTCTTAGGGAAGGGGAGGGGAGGAGTCCCAGCTTTTCCCTGTAGCAACTCAGTGCTTAGAAACGGGGAGGAGCCCTTCCCTGCCAGAGTGGCACCCCAGGGGGAAGGGCCATAGCCCAGAAGGGCAGTGTCCCCCTCAGCCCACTCCCCAGCAGGCCCTCCCTCCCTGCATCGCTAACTCTACCTGGTAAGACATAAAAAATTCTCTGCTTATAAAAATACTTCTGCTCTGTCTGGGAGTTGGGGTGGGGTGATGGAAGGGCAGTCCCTGGAGGTCAGGGCGAGCCGCTGGCCGAGGCCTGAGCACAGTGAGCCGGCTCCCAGGTCGCTGCTCCGGAGAGGAAGGGGGAACGTCTCAGGGGCAGGGGCTAGGAGGAAGGCAGGGGGCCGTTGGGACGGCGGGGGGTCCCCTTGGCATTGGAGGCTCTGCCCGGGGCCGCCGGAGCGGGGGAGGTGCGACGGGAGGCAGCAGCGCTCCGCAGCTTCTGCTTCCGCCGCTTGGCCAGGGGCGCGTTCTCCACGCTCTTCAGGAAGAAGCCCTCGCGCTTGCCCCGGTTGAACGCCTGCGGGACAGGAAGGACCAAGTCCCCGGCCCTGCCAAGGCTTCCAGAGGCCAGTTTGGCCGCACACCCCGGGCCCCCCTCCCATCCCCCTGGGCCCAGCCAATAGGTCGTTGGCCTCCAGCCTCGGGGAAGGTCAGGGCGACTCACCTCACCTTTCTGGGCTGGGGTCCCGCCCCCCAGCTTCTGCCCCTCCCCCCAGAGGCCCCGGCCCTCACCAGGAAGGTGGCGTTGAGGCCGCTGCGCACCGCCTGCCCGGAGGACTCCAGCACGTCGGGTGTCCGCAGCGGGGGCGAGGAGCGCGCGCTGCCGTCCTGCAGCCATGAGCTGCCCCGCAGCCCCTCCAGCTTCAGCCGCTTGGTGGGGTCCACAGTCAGGAGCCCTGCAGGCGGGGAGGTGCTGGGGAGCGGCCTTGTGTGGATGCCGCACCCCTGAGAGGTCCTACCAGCCCCAACCAGGACTCCTGATCCTGGGACGATTCCTGCCCCAGCCGTGACCCTGAGCCCTCACCCTCCCAAACCATGACCCGCGACCTCCGCACCTCGGACCAGCTCCTTGGCCTCCTCGGACACGCCCTGCCAGGCCTCCCCGTCAAGGGAGAAGCGCCCCTCGCGGATCTTGCACATGATCTCGGCCGCCTGGCTCTGCCCGCCCTGGCCAGAGGCCCCCTGGAAGGGGACCTGCCCCGACAGCATCATGTACTGGGGGGAATGAGGGGAGATGTGAGATCGGCTCCGGCTGCGGGGCCGAGGGAGGCCGGAAGGCTGAGCCCATTCCCCACTGGGGTAACTCCTGGGGCCCACGCCTGATGAGCCTCTAGGCCCCCTAACACAAGGCTGACTCTGACCCGACATCAGCGCGACCCTGCCTCTGTACCAGGACGACCCTTGGTCCCAGCCCCAGACCAAGCTCTGCCACCCCCACCAAGATGACCCCTGCCGGGCGGGACATGCCAACCCCCGCGTCAGGGAGCCCTGGACCCCAGCCTCGGGCGACCCTGCTCACGACTCGGGGTCCCCAGCCCGTACCAGAATGACGCCGAGGCTCCAGAGGTCGCAGGACTCGTCGTAGCCCTGCCGCGCCAGCAGCTCGGGGGCCGCGTACTGCAGCGTGAAGCAGGGCGTCTGCATGGGCCCCGCCGGGCTCTGCGGCCGCAGCCGCGCGAAGCCGAAGTCAATGATCTTCACCGGGGCCCCGGGCGTCTCGTCGGCGTACAGGATGTTCTGCCGGGAGGACCGCGGCGCGGGGCTCAGAGACAGGCCCCCCGCGCCGCAGCCCGGTCCCCGCCGCCCAGGCGCCCGCGCCCACCTCGGGCTTGAGATCGCGGTGCACCACGCCCGCCTCCTCGTGCATGAAGCTCACGGCCGACACGAGGCTGCGCAGGATCTGGCTCGCCTCCGACTCGCTGAAGTGCCGCTTCTTGCGGATGTGCTCCAGCAGCTCCCCGCCCCGCAGCAGCTCCAGCACCAGGTACGTGTGCAACTGCGGGCAGCGTCCGCCCGGGTCACCACCCGCCCGCCCGCCCCGCCCCGCGGCCCCTCGAGCCCCCCTTCCCAGGCCAAGGCCAGACCCACACTCAAGCCCCGCCTCCAGGCCCGCCCCCTCGAGCCCCTTCCCAGGC
>JAKSZT010053990.1:3786575-3834659 GCA_026826555.1 Tolypeutes matacus | reverse complement strand
GTCCGCCCACGGCCTTCCAGCCCCCACCCCTTGGGCCACCTTCCAGCCCCGCCTCCTCAAAGCCCACTCAAATGCCGCTGCCATGACCAGCCTCAGCTCCGCCTCGGGTCCTCAGGCCCTTCTCCCTTCCACTACACCTCCTCGGCCCCCCGGGCCCTCGCATTCGGGGTGCTGCCTGCCACCCCAACTCCCAGGCCCCGCCCACAGAGCACGCAGGCCCCGCCTCCCGGCCCTCCTCTCGCGCCCCCCGGTGCCCCTCACCTGGTCGTGATGCACCTCGTGCAACTTCACCACATTGGGGTGCGACTGGCAGAGCCGCAGGGCGGCCACTTCGCGCTGCGTGTTCGCCTCCAGCCTGGGGGGCGGGGCAGGCAGGGTCAGGGCCGCAGAGCTCGGGCCCCGCCTCCCCGGGCCTCGCCCCCCCGGGCCCACCCACCTGCGGCTGAGGATCTTGACCGCGAACTCCTGGCCGCCCTGGCGCTGGCGGCAGCGGCGACACACGGAGAAGCTGCCCTGGCCCAGCGCGGGCTCCCGCAGATCCAGCTCGTACTGCTGGAAGAAGGGCGAGTCCTGGAGGCGGAGAGGGCGGTCAGGGCTCCCGGCCCCGAGCCCGGCAGAGGCGCGGGCCTCCCTCTGGGGGCGCCTGGTGGAGCCAGGCCTGCGGTCCCCGCGCCCCCCGCCCCGCGCACCTGCATCATGGCGCTCCGGGCCACCGCCGCGCGGCCCGGCGGGGCTCCCGCGCCAGGCGCGTCCAGCACATCAGTCATCACGGCGTTGTTCCGGTCAAACAGGATGGACGGCGCCACGAAGGAGTAGCCCTGTGGGGGGCGGGGGAGGCGCAGCCGGGGTCCGGGGGTGCAGAGGAGGCCCCGGAGGCCCCGACCCGGGGGCAGCGAGGCGGGGGCGACCGTTGCCTCCGGCGCGCACAGGATGTTTGGCCGCGTTTTTCTCCATCTTGTTTTGTCATCACTTGGGGCCTTATCTGTACCCCCCAGCAGACCGTGACCCCACTTTTCTCATCACAGTGACCCTCCACCACCCCACCCCCAGGACCAAGGGCACCACCCGGCACCGCGTGAGGTGCAGATAATGTCGGGCTAAAGTCCCCTGCCTGGTCACCACCCTTGGCTAGCTTGAGAAGTCAACTCCACCCACTGAGGAAAAAATCTCCTCCTCCCTTTCCAAGCAGACCTCAGCCTCCTCTGCAAGGACCTCCTGAGGGAAGGCAGAGAGAAACCTAAGCCAGCGCTTTGCCTTGCCTGGCCCGTGGCCTGGCAACAGGAGATTTTCAAGGGCACTTTCAATCTGTTAGTGTCTTTGTTAAAAAAAAAAAAAAAAAAAAAAAAAAGCAGCTCACTGTGCACCGGGATGCAAGTGCCTGGTGGGTTTTTTTTTTTTTTTCTCTTAGGTTCATTGATACGTCCCCAACACCCAGATCAGTGCCTGGCAGAGTGCTGGCACTCGGTGCACATTTTTCAATCAAATGAGTGAAAGTAGGCATCAGTTCGTAAGAGAGAACTTTCTCATTAGGACTGTGAGACAATGGAACAGGGCGTGTTCAAGGAGAGGGTTGTCCCTCCCTCCTAAGAGCTTCGCAGAGACCGGTCCATCCATAATGACATGGTCTGCTTTCATGTCATGTTTATGGGGCATCGCCTACAGGCCAGGCCCTTTGCTGGGCTTAGGGACAGCGAAAGTAAACACACAGTCCCTGCCCTCCAGGAGCTTCCAGACCACGGGCAGGCAGGCAGCCCCGGCCAGGCTGTCAGGACACAACATGACAAACTACAAGGACGCGCTGTCTGCAAAAGGCTGGGCGGCCGGTGGGCAGGGAGCAGGGGAGGCTTCGGCACCAGCGCAGCGCTGGGCAACGAGACTTGAAGGGCAGGTGGGAGCGTGCCAGGGGGCCGCCCGCAGGGAGGGCCTGCCAGGTGTGGGAACAGCACATGCAAAGGCACAGAGGCATGTTCTGGAGCTTCAAGCAGGACAACAGGGAGCCCTGAGGCCAGAGCACTAAGGGAGGACTGCACCATGCAGGGCCCCAAATGCCGAGCAAAGCCAGCCCTGGGCTTCTACAACTGGCTGAAAAGGACCTGTGCCCCCAGGAGCATGAGGTGGTGTATCAACGGGGCATGCGAAGCCACAGTGCAGACATGTCTTCCTAGGCGGCCACTTAAGCAAGTAAAGTAACTTAAAACGATCTGTAAGTAACAAAAGCTTATATAATGGAGTAGAAGGAAAAATTCCACCAAGTTCAAAGATTAAGCCATGAACTATCAAAGATATGTTCTGCTGTGGTGGTCTCTAGGCTGACACCTCCAGGGACCTGATGAGCATGGAGCTGTTCTCTGTCTTTGGGGAAACCTCAAGGGACAAGCTTGGGAGGGACAACCACAGCACCTGCAGAGCCACCAAAGAGGGCAGGGCAGGAAGGAACCAGAGGACTGGAATGTTCCAAGGCTCACTGGGCAAGCTATAGCAGGAAGCTGTACAGGGGTGCAGTGAGGCTGGGAGAAGGAGTGCTAGGTGGGCAACAAGGAGGAAGCAGGGGCAGGATTTGCCCAGCAGCGAGCAATGGCACAGAGCTAAACGCAGAGTGGGCACGAAGGGAGAGGTCCGGGGCAGACGCTGAGGACTGGTCAGCAGCGCGCACAGCTTGGCCAGGGCCAAGGCAGGCAGCAGAGTCTTGCCTCCCCTGCGTCAGGGGGTCCTTGAGTTTTTACTCACCTGGAAGATGCGAGGGTCCCCAAATGGAGGGCTGCCAGGAGGCGAGTAGACGGGCTCTAGCCGGGTAAATTCCTCTGCAAAGTTTCCCACATCCAGCTCTGAGCGGATCTGGGGTCGGAAGGGGGCCGGAATCTTCCTGGCGGCCAGAGCGGCCCAATCCAGACCCTGGGGAAAATGAATCCGAGATTAGGGCCAAAGGGCAGGGACTGAAAATCCCTCTCCACTCACTGGGCAGCTTCTCAATGAAGCAAGGGCCTATTTGGCATTCAGGGTGGGCAGCTGTTCCACTCCCGTCCCTCTGGGAACAGAATCTATTTCCCTTGAGGAACACCTCTCCGCCACACTAAGTTAAGCTGGGATTTTTTTTTTTTTTTTTTGAGGTACCAGGACCAGAGATTGAACCTGGGACCTCATATGTGGGGTGATGGCACTCAACCACTGAGCCACATCAGCTCCCCTGAGTTGGCACCCTTATCTGTTTGCTCAATGTTCTGCCCAGTGTTTGTTTGTTTGTTTTCTTTAGGAGGCACTGGGAACCAAACCCTGGACCTCCCATGTGGGAGGCAGGCACTCAACAGCTTGAGCCACATCCCCTCCCCTGGGATTTTTTTTTTTTTTTTTCCTTTTTCTTTATTTTTTCTTTTTGTTGTTCCCCTGGGATTTTTAACAGAATTGGTATGAAAACCAAACAAATCTCCCTCTCTCACTGGACTTAAGTTTGGGAGGATGTGAGCCTGGAATTGCTGGAGACCTCCCTCAAGGTCTAATGATGACATTTTCATGCTAAAAACAGAACCAAGAGACGAAGAAAGAGATTACTAATGACGTAGTTTGAATACCTGGATGCAGCCTTGCCTGAAGGCAATCCACTTTTCCTTGGACTTTTCACTTATGGGAGTTAAAAATATGCCTTTTTATGGCTAAGCCAGTGTGGCAAAGGCTGTTAATTGCCTGCTTAGTATCCATTCTCCATTAGTACCATAGCCCCAATTTTATTCCATGCAGCAATGTGCACAACTAAAAGACAGTATTTTACAAACTTCCTTGCAGCTAGCAGTGACCAAAACCTTGTAAGCAAAAATTGTGAGGTAGGACTCCAAGGAAAGATCCTTGAAAGAAAGGTAGACAGTTTATAAGTGCCTTTTTTGCCCTTCCCTTCCTTCTTCTTCCTGCCTGGAGAGCAGATTAGATGGCAAGATCTCCAGCAGCCATCTTGAATCATGAGGCAACCCTGGGGATGGAGGCTACAGGCTAGAAATGGAAGAAAATTTTTTAAAAAGGAGCTTGGATTCCTGAAGACACCATGAAGATACCACACCAGCCCTGGCCTGCCAAATTATGGACCTTTTTTTGTGTGAGAAAAATAATAATAAATCTTTATTTTGCTTAGGCCACCTTTCATTCATTCCGATCTGTTATTAGCAGCCAAATTCTATTCCAATGGATACCATTTTGAATTGGACTTCTTGTCACTTGCAGCCAAAAGACCTGACTCTCAAAGACCCCAGAGACCTCGGCATTACTATCACCAAAGTGGCTGCCCAGAAAGGAGGATGAGGGAAACACCTCTTCCAGGTGTCAGGGCCTCACCAGCATGATGAGTCAACCTACCCCCCAGCACCCAGCACAGTGCCTGGCACAAGTGCAGGGTGGGTTTGAGGAATTCTCTGGAAGAAACTGGCACTGTTCAGCCACTCTCCCATCCTCCCCACCCCAGGCAAAGGAGACTTAGATTCCTGTCTGAGAAAGCATCTCCAAGGGCCCTTCTAGGCCGGTACTTGCTAGGCAGATTCAAGGGAAGAGGACATTCATAACACGGGTCACAGAGTGCCTGGCCTGAGGTAAGTGCCCCTAAATGGGCACTTTTGTTACTAAGTCAGACAGGTGGCAAGTCTGATAACCACATGCCAACAGAGGACGGCAGGAGTTAAGAGTACAGGCCTTCAGGTCCTCGGACCTGGCTCTGAACCTGAGCTGCATCACTTTCCAGCGAGATGATCTTGGGCAAATTACTGAAGCTCTCTGAACCTCAGCTTCCTCCTCTGGAAAGATGGGGCGATAATGGGGGATAATTGGGGCGGTTCTGAGGGTTACATGAAATAATACAAGCAGAAGTCTGGCACACAGTAATGCGTTCACTGTTAGAGGGTTCTGCTAGGCAACGACGATGGCGACGCATGGCGCCTGGGTCAGCGAGGTCCCACAACGAGGCAAAATTTGCTCTGCACTGCACTCCAACGTGCATGTGCCCTTGACAAGTGAGCAAAAACCCACATGGGCTCATCAAGTGTCCATCTGAATTACAGGCACACAGACTGTCCAGCAGTGGCAAAGAGCAAAGCACCTGGTGGACGCTAAGAGCCAGAAGGGTGGTTTTTATTACCAATCTGGGCCCGCAGGAGACCTGGGTTCTGTTCCCAGCTCTGCATCATTAGCTGTGCAATCTTAGGCAGGTCACCTCCCCTCTCGGGGCCTATCCCATGAAAGGACCAGACTAATTCATTCTTAGGTCCCTGCCGGCCCTGTGAGTCAATGAACCTAAAATTCTTTCAGGACAGCATCTGCTCTACTTCAATGGAGGTGGGTGAGAAGGTAAACTTCCTTGCTTCTTTTATCTGGGAGGGTTTCGGGATCAAGTAAAATGAGCCAGGCTCAGACCAGGCCTCCAGTGTCCCCAGCCCAGAGCCGCAGCCTGGCCTTGGTATGTGTAGGGAGATGTGGGGGCGCCCAGAGGCAGGAGCCTCACCTGGAAGAAGGGGTGGGTCTTGACTTCCTGTGCCCTCTGGGGCCCCGCACCCAGCCGCTTCTTGGGGTCCTTGCAAAGCAGCCGCTGCAGCAGGTCCTGCGCCACGGGCCCAATCCGGGGGGGGAAGGGAGGGGAGCACTTCAGGATCCGTCTGGGAGGATTGGGGGGGCGTCAGGGGCAGCGAGCCCCACCCACAGCCCTGCCCAGGCAGGCCCTGAGGCCCCTCTGCCTCCCTCTGCGTCCAGCCCTCCTCACCGGGACACCTCGGCCTGCGTGTTCCTCTCGCCCTCCAGGGTAAAGGGCGAGGCCCCCGTCAGCAGCTCAAAGAGCAGGATGCCCAGGCTCCACCAGTCCACGGCCTGCCGGGGCACAGCTGGGTGAGGGCCTGCGGCCACCAACCCCCCAAACCCCACTGCCCCCTGTTCCCCACCAACCCACCTTGCCATGCCCCGACTTGCTGCGGATGATTTCAGGGGCCATGTACTCGATAGTGCCGCAGAAGGAGAAGGTCCGTTCTTTCTGGGAGGGCGAGAGAACGCACCTGGCCTCGGAGGCCTCTCTTGGGCCCCAGCACCCCCAAGGACCCGATCGACTTATGAGGGTTGGAGCAGTGGGGACTTCTTGAAGGCCGGGCCTGGGTCTGTTCACCTCTGCACCCCCAGAAACGCGAGGCCAGGCCCAGAGCAGGAAGAGACAGGAAGGAGAAGGCCTGGGGGCGAGGGAGGCAGGAGGCAGAGAGATGCCCTCCACTCACCTCCTCCATCAGGAACTCCTTGCTAAGCCCAAAGTCCGTGAGGACGATGTGGCCCTCGGAGTCAAGTAGCACGTTCTCCAGCTTCAGGTCTCGGTAGATGATGCCCAGCTGGCAGGAGCAAGAGGGGCACTGAGGCTTCTTCCCCCGAGATCCTCCCCCGCTCCAGGCCTCCAGATGCCAACAGCCCCCCGCCCAGCTCTCCAGCCTGTGTCCCTCACAGCTGCCAGTACACCATGTCCCTACTCTGGACAAGGAGGACCCCCTGGAAGTTCCTTGAGCAAGAACATCTGCATGCAGAGGGATTCCTCAGGGACATGTGGCCAGGGTAGAACCAGGCCACCGGATAAGAAAGGCCACTTTAAGGCACAAAAGCAAGGGAGGAAGGCTCCAAGGGGAGGCCCTGTGGGAACAGGCCCCAGCTCCCAGACAGAAAGCCTGTGCACAGGGCCTATTTCAAGGAGGCCTTTGGAGCCAAAATGTGAGGTCTGTATTTGAGGAAGTGCCATGAAAGCAGCCCTGGGAGGCAGCCCCGAGTTCCGTAAGAGGAAAGCCCCTTCCAGGAAGCGCCAGGGGAGGAGACCCCACCAGGCAGCACTGAGGCCCTCCTTCCAGGAGACCTGTGGAAGCAGCCGGAGTCCCCACCAAGGCCACTGTCCCCAGGGGGAGAGAAGGAGACCAGAGGCTGCCATGTTTGGGAGACCCCTTAAGAGGCCCAGGCCCGTCCCCGGGCAGCAGCCACGCGGCCAGGTCCTCACGCACCTTATGCAGGTATTCCAGGGCCAGCACAATCTCGCCCCCGTACACGCGCACCTCAGCCTCCTTGAAGTACTGGCGCTGGTAGAGGTGGGTGAACATCTCGCCGCCATTCACATAGTCTGAGGGGTGGGGTGCAGGTCGCAGAGCAGCCCTCACAGGGGTGCCTCATCCACCCCCAGCCCTCGCCAGAGTCCACTTGTAGCCTGCCCTTACCCAGGATGAGGTGCAGCTTGGCATCGGTCTGGAAGGCGTAATGCAGCGTGACCAGGAAGGGCGCCTGGCGCACGAGCTCCAGCACCGAGCGCTCTGTGCGCGTGTGCTCCTGACTCTTGGCGCGCTGCACCAGGGCTGCCTTGCGCAGCACCTTCATAGCGTACAGCTTCCCCGCATCGTGCCCGGCCGCCTTCCGCACCAGGAACACCTTCCCGTAGGCTGTGGGAGTCGTGAGTGGGGGGAGGGAAAGGGTGTGAGCGGTGCAGACTGGTGGGGGTGGGTTGGGGGTGTTGCCAACCCAGGAGGGTGTGCAACGTGGGGGAACGAGCTGCGGTGAGTGGCAGGTGTGCAAAACGCTGGAAGAACCTTCTAAGGAAAAGGCGTGCAAACCCCAGGAGAGTGCTCCCCGAAGCCAGGAAGGGGACGTGCAGACCCAGCCCGGGAGCAAGCAACTCCAGGAGGCCCGCCGCGAGGCGTGGGGGCGGGGCACGCGCAAACCTGCCAGAGGATGCAAATCCAAGGAGGGGAGGCAGAGGAGGGAGCTGCCCGGCGCTGCCAGGGGAGGGATGTGCAAACCAGGGCTGGGGAGTTTTACAGAGCGGGGGAGGGAGAGGAGCTGTGCAAATCACTTGGGGGAGGGTGTCTGCAAATGCGGGGAGGGGGCGTGCACGCTCAGGACCTTGCAGAGAGGAATGAGGTCAACGTGCAGCTGGCCCTGGGAGTGGGCTTGAGATCCCGGACAGGGCAAGGGATGGCCAGGCAAGGCGGGCTGTGCCGGGAAAGGGAGGGGGCGGGTAGCCTTCCCCGGGGCCGGGACGAGCCCAGGCGGGTTTGCAGCCGGGGAGGCCCAGGGCACCGTGCCCGGGACACCTGCCCGTTGGACGGGGGTCCTCACCTCCCGTGCCCAGCACCTTGAGCAGCTCGAAGTTCTCCACGCTCACCTTCTCCTCGTGCCCGGTCAGGTTGGCTGGGGGCACAGGGGGAGTGAGCCCCGCCGGCCCACGACGCTCCCGGCCCGCGGCCATCAACCGCCCCCGCACCCCTGGCCGCCCCTGCCCCACCTTCCGTGATCCGCAGCGCCACCGCGCAGCTCTCGTCCTCGTCCTCGTCTCCCATGGCGGGCGGGTCGCTGGGGCCCGCGCGGCTCCGGCTCCGGGCGGCGCCGGTTACATGGCGGCTCCGGCCGGGGCGGGCGCTTCCTGGTGCCGCCTCCGGGGCCGAGGCGGGCGCCGGCGCCGCCTCCCGGCTCCCCGCCCCGCGAGGCCTGAGTCAGGCGGCTGGAACGTGACAGCGCGGGGCTGGGTGGGCGATGGGCGGGGGCGGCCCTGTCTCCCGTCGGCGGGAGCAGGCGTCAGGGGGTGGGCGCAGGAACCCCAGGCCACCCTCCGGGGTCGCTGAGAACCCACGCTGGGATCCATGCCCGGGGTCCCTGGATAACCCCGAGCCTTGCTGGGGAGTGCGCTCCTCGCGGGGTGTCTGCCCCGGTTGCCTGCTGAAGCTGGCCGTGGAGGTGTGGAGGCCGTGGAGGTGTGGAAGTGTGGAGGCCGTGGAGGTGTGGAGGCCGAGAGGAGCCTGAGCCCCAAAGGGTGGGGGGCACACAAAAGGTATTTATAGAGCCCTCCCCTTTCCCAGTGCCAGCTCTTAGGGCAGCCAAGTAACTCTGCCCAATTTTCTTAGCCACCATCCCAAGGAAGAGATTTAATAAAAATGACCACCCTTGACTCGTTTTTGATCACCTCAGCAAATGGGGCAGAGGGTCTTTATGGCCCCTGGACATCCAGCCAGCACAGCCTGGGTCCAGCGGGAGCGCCAGCACCAGCACCCCCAGGGTGGCCTGCCGGGACCTCCTCCCATGTGGACTTCCCTGTCTCTGGGCTCCCACCACCTGGGCCTCTCAGCACCTCCGGGGGCCCTGTGGCAGGGAGGGGAGGCCGGGTTTTCTGATTGCATTACAGCGGATCTGCAGAAGCTCCTCAGCACCCAGCCACCCTTTGCAGTCCCCCCGGGCCACGCAAGGCTGTCATGATTCTGTTACCATCGTCCCCAAGCCTAGCTCAGTTCCCAGTCCAGAGCAGGCCTCAAAAAGGGATGTCAGGGAGCAGGTGTAACTCAAGTGGTTGAGCACCTGCTTCCCATGTACAAGGTCCTGGGCTCAATCCCCAGTACCTCCTTAAAAAAAAAAAAAAATGTCATGACACACAGGGGCGGCCCCCTCTAACCATCAGGCCCAGAGATCCTGGCTGGTCTCCCCTCCAGAGCCTCTGCTGCCTCTCTGGCCTCCTTTCCCCTGGCAACTGGCAGGGGCCACCAAGCAAGGTGGGTCGGCCATCAGAGCCCCCAAAACCTGAGGCCTATGGAGGGTGTGGCTTTCAGCTGCTCAACCCAGCTGGAGGCCAGGGGTTCTACCCACATGGCCTCCAGCTCTAGCTAAGAGGAGGGCAGAGTTGTGAGTTCCCCCAGCCCTGCCCACCCCCAGATTCAGGAGCAGCCAGAAGGCCAGGCTGCCTCATCACGGCCCTGGGCAGCCCCACCCTCCCCTGGATGGCCCCAGGTACCCTGACTCACATCCTGTTACCCAGCCTAATTGCTCCCCTTCCCGGGCTTCCTCCTAGAGGCCCTGGGCAGAAACCCTGTGTCCTTCCATGGCAGCCCCAGTCCCCAAGTAACGCCCCACCAGGCTATGGGCTCCCTCCCGGGGTGGGGGCGGGGGGTGATGATGAAGGAAGATGTGGACAGAGAGAAGAGGGGATCCTGGGAGAGGGCTGGGGGTGTGGCCTCTGGGACTTCTTGGCCCCACACCCCTGAGTCCAGACCTCAGTCCCCATCCCCAGTGGGTACCCAGAATGCCATGCCCCTGACCCCACTGGGACACCCAGCCTCTGGCCTCCCCCCCGAAGAAAGCTCTTTGCTGCCTGTCCAGCTCCTCCGGGAGGACTCAGACTGCCTGTGTCCCTGGCACCCCGCAGTTCCTGGACACAGCCATGGACGCAGTGCACTGCTTTATTCTCGCGTCCCTCACATCCCAGCCACGGCTCAGAGATGGGCCCAGGCCCCAGGCCCCAGGGAATGGTCCTTGGCTCGCCCCCTGGTGCAGGCGGGGGACTCTCTTGCCTGCTCCTGCCAGTCTCTCTCCACTGGGAGGCTCCCCAGAGTCCGCCTCCTTAGCGGGGACTGCAGGGCAGAATCAGAGCCCTGGCAAGGAACTGATCCAAGGGGCCAGTCTGCCCCCCTGGGCACAAGCTCATCCCAGTCCCATGCCGGGGCCCCTGTGCAGGTCGTGGGGGACCCTGTGGCCCAGGCCTCCTTGTTCCAGGCCTCCTCTCGGGTGTGACACCCCGAGCTCACAGGCTGGCTGGGGCCCCCACTGAGGCTCCAGCGACGAGAGGGCAGCACTCCCAAGCTCCCTGTGTGCGCGGTGTCAATGGCTGAGGGAAGGGGCGAGGTGGGCTTTCTCCGGTTCATGAACTTCGAGGTCTGGAGGGAAAGGCTCAGCTCAGGCCCTCAGGCCCTCCGACCTTCTCCCACCAGTGCCCCCTCCTCCACTCCACCTGCACCACCCTCCCTGCCCGTACTCCAACCCGCTGGTCTTGGCTTCAGCTGTTTGCTCTGCCCAGAATGCTGTTCCCAGGTATCAGTGTGACAGACTCTCACTTCCAAGTCTGGGCTCCAACTTCCCCTCCTCTGGGAGGTCTACCTGCAGCACCCTGATGAGAACGGCCACCCGCCTCCCCAGCACTCGTGAGCCCTTTGCCTCTCTCTAATTTTTTCCCCAGAGCATTATCACCTCCTAATTTCTTAGAGCTGAGGCACAAGCCACACGTGGCTACTGAGCCCATGGAAAATGGCTTGCCAAACCTAAGATGTACTGTAAATACCCATTGAATTTTAATGAGTCAGTATGAAAAAAATAATGTAAAATATCTCAATAATTTTTACACTCACTACATGTTGAAATAGTAATATTCTAGGCATATTGAGTTAGAAAAATATGTTATTAAAATTAATTTTCCAATGAGACTGCTAGAAGACTTAAAATTACACATGTGGCTCACATCTTATTTCTGTTGGGCACGCCGTTGTAAATGATTAAGTAATAATATTTTTGTGCATGTTATTTACTGTCTGCCTTCTCTACTAGAATGTTCCTGGCTGTGTCCCCAGCCAGCACAGGGCCTGGCACTCAGTAAAGACCAGGTACCTATTCGTTGGATGAGCAAAGGGCTAAAGGAGGTCTGCTGGGGCCCCACTCCCTCCCCTGACCCCTGCCCACTCACCTTCTCTGCTGGCATCTGCTTCGTGTTCTGCCAAGGTCTCGATGGAGCCATCCCATTCCACGCTGGGTCCTGGCAGGGCAGAGGGGAACACGGCAGCTGCTGGGCCACAGGGACCAGGGCAGAGGGGAACAGAGCTCATAGGGAAACACAGGGGACAGGGGACAAGAGGGCAGCCCCCCCCTCAGGAGACGGTGGGGTCACAGGGAGTTGGGGGCTACTGGGGGCAGGATCCCCTGTCTCTCACCTTTGCTATGGGAGCCGGGTGCTCCCAGGGGGCCTGGGCGGCGCTGGCGGAATCGCTGGCGGGGTGTGTCCCCAGGGCTGAAGGACTCAGAGCTTCTCCCCACAGGGAACCGGGAGCTGAGTTTCCGCCGCTGCCCACCTGCCAGGGTCTCATCCCGCAGGGAAAGTGAGCTCCGGGCCCGGCGCATGGGTGCCGGTGAGGGGGGCCCTGCCAGAGGCACACGCAGGGAGGGCGTCAGAGAAGTGCAGGGAGGGGTTGGGGCCAAGTGGAGGGACCAACAGGGTAAGGCCTCACAGGGTGGGGGACGGGAGCGGGGGGTGGGGGGGAGTTGCAAGTCCTAGGAGTACAGGTGGAGGCGGGAGGCTGGGCACTGCGCTGGCTGACACTCACTGTGTGACCTTGGGCAAGGAGCTTTCCCCCTCTGGGCCTCAGTTTCCTCCTCTGCTAACTAGGATAAGTGACCTCTCACTGAAGTCCCCGCTGCTCTGAGATCCCAGGTACCAGTGCAGATGGGGTAGGACTGGGTGCGTGGACAGCGCAGGTAGGAAGGAGGCGCAGCCAAGAGGGCCCTCGGGCCCAGGACAGAGAACCTCTAAAAGCATCTGGGCAGGTGGGGGCAGGCGGCAGGGAAGGATGGCGGCTGGGTGTGGGAGGGTACGTGTGCTGGCCACACAGGAAGGGAGCAACCAGAGGTGTCGGCAGGAGCCAGAGTGAAGCCAGGGGACGTGGGGTAGGGACCTTCCTGGTCACCTGGACCCCAGACCCACCTGTCCCATCTGCCTCCCTGCCCTTGGGGAGCTCCGTCTCCGGGGGGTCCCCCAGGCTCTCCATGCTGCCAGCCCCATCGGCCCCCAGGCGTGGCCCCCCGAGGGGGCCCCCCTCCCGCCGGGGCCGCATCAGCCTCTTCACCTTGTCTGCCAGCCAGCTGCCCTTCCTGGGGGCAAGAGGGCACAAGAGGGGGTAAAGACCGGGAGGATGGAGGGAGAGGAGGGCCATGTGGGGGGTGGCAAAGGCCAGGGAAACCCTCGCTGGGACCTGAACCTGAGCTGGGCCAGGGATCAGAGGGCAGGACCAGGCAGGGCCGGGGGTGCGGGGGGTCATCGGCCCAGTGGGGTGGGAGGGGCCGCTCACTTGGTCCGGGGCAGGGGCCCAGGCTCCAGCACGCGATACTGGTCCATGATCTTCTCCACCAGCTTCTGCTTCTCACGGCGCAGGACATTAAGCTGAGTCCTGGTGGGAGGGGGAGGGGGAGGTGGGCGCGAGGCCCAGAGGGCTCAGGGCAGGAGCGGGGCCCACGTTTTGGCAGGTATGCGCTGGTACCACCTCCCAGCCGTGACCACACTGAAAGGCTCCCTGTGGACTGATACATGGCCGCTGCCCCAGGCCTTTCCTTGGACCTCCCGGGGGCCTCTTCCATGAACAACCACAGGCACCCCGGGGCCCCGCCCCCCCACAGCCTGCTCACAGGTACTCGCGCTGCTCGCGGTGCAGGTGGTCCCGGCTCTCCAGGCTGCGCTCCAGGAGCCCCCGGTTCTCCCGGCTCAGGGCCTGCACCTCGGCCAGCAGCTGCCGGTTCTCCTCCTCCTGGGCGCTCCGCAGCTCCGTTAGCAGCTGGCAGGGGGCAGGACGGGGCAGGGGATGTAAGCCGGCTGGGGGTGGTCCAGGTACGCCCCGTCGCCCTGGCCACCGCCGCATGCCACCGCGCACCTCGCACTGCGTGGTCAGCCGGCAGGCGCTCAGGTCCAGCTGCTGATTGGACTCCCGCAGCCGCTGGCTCTGCGCCTCCAGCTGTGCCCGCTCCAGCTCCAGTCGTGCCAGCCGGCCCCGGAGCTCCCCACGTTCACCCTGCAGCTCCCCTCGCTCCCGGGACACCTCCGCCAGCAGCATCTGAGCCCTGCGGAGACCGGGAAAGCTGTGCTCTCAGGGGACTCACCCCACCATAACCCCCGGCCCCCCATGAGGGCCAAGGAGCCGCACTAGGCACAAGAGGCAAAGCAGGACTCATCCGCCACCACCCCACTTCACAGCCGGGAACCCTGAGAACTGGCTGAGTGAGGAGGGGCCGCACCAGGGCTGGTACCTGTCGTGCTCACTCTGCAGCTTCCGCAGCTCCTCCTCCAGCCCCCGCTGCCGGTGCCCATCCTGCAACAGGCGCTCACGCTCTGCCAGCAAGGCCATCTCCTGTGCCTCCACGTTGGCCCGCTGGGCCTGCAGCTGCTCGTGCCTGGGACGGGCAAGAAGCTGAGAGGGCTGCAGGGACCTTGGGCCAAGGGAAGCGGCTGCTGGACTATATGGAAGCAGAGTTCTGCTGTCTCCTGAGCACAGGCCCCCCACCAAGCAAAGCCACAGAGCAGAATCCCACACCTGGCACCCCCATTGCTGACAGGGGAGCCTGCCCTTGAGCCCAGCAGCACAAGAGGGCCCAGGAGAGCTGAGTGCACCTGTTTTCCAGGTGTGAACCTCAGAGTGAGCCCCAGGTGAGGGAAAGGCCAGGGGTGGGAAGCTTGGTGTTTGGGGGAGGCTCACCGGCCCTGCAGCTCCCGGTGGGCCAACTCCAGCGCCCGCATGTTGGCCTTGAGGTCACGGTGCCGAACCAGCAGCCCCTCAAGCTCAGCCTCCTGCCGCCGCTGCAGCTGAGCCAGGGCTTCGTGGTCCCGCAGCAGGGCCTGCTGCTGCCCGCGGGTCTCCTCCTGGGCTTTCCGGGCCGCCAACACTTCCTCCTCCAGCACTCCCAGCTTCCTGTGCAGCTCCTGGCCCTGCATCTCCAGCATAGCCTTCTCGGTCTAGGGCAAAAGAGGGAAGCAAGGACCACCCAGGTGGAATCCCAGGCCAGAAAGGGGGCAAGGGACCGGGGCAAGGAGTAGAGAGCTGTGGAGGAGGCAGAGGGCTGTGGTAGGAGCAGCAGGGAGCTGAAGGCAGAGGCAGAGGCAAATGGGCTGGGGGGTGGGGGTCCTGGAGGCCCTTGCTAGTGCCAGGCCTTAGTGGGGAAGACAAGAGGCAAAAGGTGGGGATGGGACAGATGTGATTGGGGTTAGAAGTCAGGGAAAGGGGTAAGAACTATTGGCAGCTATGGGAGGGAGAGCTGAGATGGGACAAAATGGGTGCAAAGGATTAAAATTTTAAAAACAGGGGACGGATGTGGCTCAAATGGTTGGGTGTCCGTCTCCCATATGGAGAGACCTGGGTTCGATCCCCGGGACCTGCCCCCCCCCCAAAAAAAATAGGTGCAGATGTTGGCAGGAAAAGGGGGAGCAGGGAAGGAGGCAGGGACAGGGGAAGGTACAAGTAGAAGTGGACAGCAGCAGGGAGAGGGGGTGCAGGATGGGATGGCAGGATGGGAGACAGCAAAGTTAAATGTGAGTAGAGGACAGAGGGAGCGACTCCTGGGAGCTGGGGCAGGGAAATGGCTCAAAACGGGGCAGCAGTAAGTGGGCAGGGGGACAGGGCAGGAGGTGGAGCAGGGGGTGGGGTAGGGGGCGGGGAAGGGATGGAGCAGGAGAGAGGACACCTGGCCACCACCCACCTGCAGGCGATTGCTGTACTCCTGCGCCTGCTGACTCTGCAGTAGCAGCTCCTGGGCGCGCCCCTGCAGGCCCCCTAGCTGCCCCTCCATCTGCTGCAGCTGCCCCTGCAGAGCCGCCTTCTCGGCCACCAGTGTTGCATTCTGCCGGGAAGGGTGGGTTGGCAGCGGCCAGGAGGCTGGGGCACCCGCCCCAACAGCCCACCATGGCCAGGCACTCACACTGCGCTCCACCTCGATGAGCCGCCCACTCGGGCTCTCCAGGATCCCAGGCCCAGCATTCTCCGCAAGCCCCAGCCCCGCAGAGCCCTGGCGCAGCTGCAAGGAGAGGCCCCTGGAGGTCAGCTAGGGGACCTGAGCCAGCGGACCCCTGTCCCTTCAGCAGCAGCTGACACCGCCCGCTCTCCTCCATCACAGGCCCCTTCCTTGGATCTGCAACCCCACGCTCGGGTTCCTGCCACTCCATGGAAGCCTCCAGGCTGCTCTTCACTGCTCTCAGTTCTGCAGAAGACCAAGCTGTGTCTTCTGCATATGAAACTCCCTCCATCCTACACTTCCTCTGGGCCCCAGGAAACCTTCCCAGAGCGGCCCCATAGAAGGAGGCCCGCTGGGTACCCCAGCCCCTGCATGGCCCCATCGCTGCACTGGTACCCAGTGTCATCGTCATGTCTTCTTACCTTTATCCCCGAGTGACGTGGTGGGGTGGGGGGCTGGCTTTGGGCTCCTGCACCACAAAGCAGGTGCTTAATAAACAATTACTGACTTCCTACGACAGTAACTGAGCTCACTAGGAAGTGGTGGGGCCCAAGGAAGAGAAGCGTAGCCCATCAAGCCACAGCAGAGCCGACTGACGAAGGAGGGAAACAAGGCCCCGGGAGGACCGCGTAACCTCGGCAGAGTCAGGCCTGGGCGGCAGCCTCCACACTCCCAGTCCAGTGCTCCCTCCAACAGGGGCCAGAGGGAGATGGCTGGCCCAAAACTGATGGGCCACCCCTAGCGGGGATTGGCCTGGAGGGCCGTGAGCACACACAGCCCTGGATTTCCACTGGAGGGCTGCAGAAGGGGTAGGAGGAAGCCCCCTGGCCCCCAGGGCCGCGTGGGCCTTACCTGCAACAGCTCCTCCTCCAGTTGCTGGGCCCTGGCCTTGAGCTCCGCCAGCGCCTCCTCCTTGGAGGTCGCCGCCACCTGCAGCTCAGCTTCCAGCCGGTGCTCCAGGCTCCGATACCTACCAAGAGAAAGAAGCCTTGGCACCCGGCTCCGTGGCACCCCACCCAGGCCCCTGAGCCCCAGCCTGCCCCTCGGGCGCCCTCCCCACCTCTCGTGCTGGCTTTCCCGTTCCAGCTGCCATTCCTGGCGCTCCAGAGCCGCCTGCTCCAGTTCACGCTGCAGACTTTCCAGCCGGGACCCCAGCTCCTGGCTCCGCACCACGGCCTTGTCTAGGTCCTGGGGACAGGCAGGGCAGGCTCAGGGCTGGAAGGACAGACCCGCCCCCCTCTCCCAGAGGCCTGAGAGTGGGGAGGCCTGGCTTTCTGTCCCGGCTCTGCCACCCAGGCAAATGCCTTCTTTCACTCTTTGGGCCTCTACTCCCCCATCAGCGTGAAAGAGCTGGGGTGGCAGGCCCGTGAGGGTGTGGGGAAGGCCCCTGGGCTGGGCCAGGCCAGCGTCTTCACCTCTCGGAGCCTGCGCTTCCTCATGTACACACTGACAGAGGGGCGCGGGGGACGCACTCTCCGGGCTGCATAGCCATATCGGCCATATGAGGCCATGGGGGCCAAGGGGAGGCGGGCCAAGAGGGGCCCCTTGGCCACAGGAGACAGGAACTTGGGGATCGTCAGGCCTAACCACAGTGGGGCCCGGGACGGGAGGACCTGGCGGCCAGCGGCAGTTGGGCCACACCATTGCGGAAGGGGCAGGAGGCTCGCTCTGGCCTGCGGGCCTGAGAGGGAGATGGGCCAGACCATTCTGAGGTGCGGGGGCCCTGACAGGAGGAAACCACGGGAAAGGCAGCTTCTGACCAGCCGCCTGCCTGCCGGATCCTGCCCCTGGCAGCCCAGGCCACAAGCCTCTGCCGCAGACAAGGATCCTGGGGGCCTAATAACCACGCCCAGGCCTCGCCCCTGGGGCACTGCACTTCCCAACACCCTTGGCCATGGCCTCCTCTGGGAAACTGCAAGTCCCATGAGCCTCTGCTGCTCAGCTGGCCACCAGAGCCCAAGGGCTGGCAGGGAGGGCAGTTAGAATGGGGGGTGCAGATGGAGGAGAAGACTTGACCCCCGGGCCTGGCTCTGCCCACAGTCCGCACCACCCCCCTGTATTGCACCTCCTGCCTTTCTGGCCGGCCACGGCCTCTGCACCACACCTCCTTATAACTAGGAGCTGACGACCAGGAAACCCCACAAATTCCCCTTTGTCCCCAGCCTCTTCCACCCTGTCCATCCTCAAAGCTGGCTCTTCCGGCCCACCACCCTACCCTCACCATCACTGCCCACTTGCCAGCCCCATCCTCTCCCCCTCTGCAGATTAAGGCTCTTCTAGGTCATGGCACCATCCCAAGCTTCACCTGTGAGGCAGGTACTGTTTTCATTCCAGTTTTACAAGTGAGGAAACCAAAACAAAGAGGTTAAGTAACTTGTCCCCAAGCCACACAGCTGATAAGTAGAGGATCTGGGTATCATCTCAATCCCACCCAATCTCTCAGCTTCACCCTCTCCCCAGACCTTCCCCACCCCTGGGCCTGCTCTGCCCAAAGCCAAATCCCAAGTCCACCTAACAGCATGTGCCCTCTCCATCTCCTGCCTCCCTGGAACACCTGAGCAAATTACTCTTCCTCTCTGGGTCTCAGTATCATATGTAAACCAAGGATGAAACTGGAAGCTCTGTGCTCAGGATGGACAGTTTGACTCCTCGCCCCATGGCACACTCTCACCCCCAGCATGGATCCGCTGTGGCTGCAGCACCCTTCTTGCTCCCCCCACCCACCCACCCACCCACTTCCCCTGAGGCACCTCTCAACACACAGACCTGATCACTTTGCTCCTTTCAACCCCTCCAGGAGCTCCCATTTCCCTCATGAGAATGTTCCAGCTCCTTCCTTAGCTGGCCCTTCTGAACCCTGCCTAGTAGGAACCCTACTTACTTCTCAGCCTCACCTTTCTCCCTCCCTACCTCACACTCCACACAATTCACTCCCACCCCTCCACATTGCTATCCAATCTCCTCCTGGAAGAGACAGAGGCTTCCTCCTCTGGGAAGTCTTCCTTGCTATGCCCCAGTCCACGTGAGTGTGCCTCCCGGGCGCCCATGGTTCCCTGATCCCCACCCAGGACAGAGACCCAGGCCTGTCTCCACTCTGGACTATGAGCGCCTCCCAGAGAGGGGGGAGCTTGGTACAGGGCCTGGCACCAAGGAGATGCCCAGAAACGTGCTCAAGTGAATGAAAGTGCTTCTAGTCCCTCCCCCATCATGGCCCCAGCCAGCCCCCTGCCTCCTGGACCCCTGTCACTGCTTCCTGATGGTCTCCAGACTTCCCCGTCCACCAGGGCAATGCCCCTCAAACTCTTCTCCTGCAAGCCTACCCACACACCCTTCCATGCTTTCCCTGCCTGGATGGGGTCCTAACAATTTCTAGGGGAAGCCGGCACAGCTCCCTTCTCCAGCCCCAGGCCCCCACTCTTGCTGGGCCCCTTTAATGCCTTCACATTTTTGCACACACTGTTCCCTTTGCATGAAATGCCCTTCCCACCTAGTGACATCCTGGTCGTCCCTCAGACCCTCCCTGAAGCCTCCATGCCCCACCTGGGCATCACCTCCCCCTTCCACGGCTCCCACAGCACTTTGCTTTCCTACCGTTTCTTAAGCACTTTTGACATGCCTTTGCCTGGCAAGGAACCAGGCTCTTTACACCATTATCTCCCCAGTCTTCCAGAAGACCACGGGGGGAGGGGGTGGAAGCACTATGAATAGCGCCCCATTTTACAGAAAAAGAAACCGAGGCTGGGGTAGAGAAAACAAGCCTTGGACAGCAAACCAGGATTTACTTCAGAGCCCACACTCTTGTCCCCTCCTCACGGCCCACCACACAAGGCTTCAGAGGTGGGGTGTCCCAGGCCAGGCAAGCGCCTGGAGGGCAGAGGTGGACTTGGCCTTTCTATCCCAGCCCCAGGCTGGCGCTGGGCATTCAATGGCTCCTGATGGAATTTACAACCCCAAACCCCCAGCCACTGAGGGCAGGACTGGCCCTGAGTCCCACTGTGAGCCCCGACATACCTCCTTGAGGGCCTGCTTCTCCTGGTGTTCCCTCTCGGCCTCCTCAGAATGCCGACGCCGCTCGCTCTCCAGCACCTGCAGCTGTTCCTCAGCTGCCTCGGCCTTGGCCCGCAGTCTGGGCCCCTCGCGTTCCCACTGCCTCCGCTCGCGGCCTGCTGCTGCCAGCGCCTCCACCAGAGCCTCCCGCTCCCGCGCTGCAGCCTCCAGCTCCCGGCCAGCTGCCTCCACTGCCTCTCGAAGCCGGGCCTGCTCTCTGGCCCGGGCCTCCGCCGCCTGGAGGACCTCGGCCTCTGCCCTCCGTGCCTGAGCCAGCTCCTCAGAGAGGCGGGTGGCCTCCGTGCCTCGGGCCTCCAGCCTTCGGGCCTGGGCCTCCAGCTCAGCTCGCAGGGCCTCAGCCTCTCTCCTCAGCTGTGCCACCTCCTCCCTCAGGGTCTCCTGCTCTGGGACCCCACTGGCCAGAATCTCCCCTGGGATCAGCCCCTCCCGGGCCTGGGTCTCAGGAGCCTCGTCAGCCCCCTGCTGTGGTTTTGGCTGGACTGCTTCCCCGACTGTCCCCTCCAGCCTCAGCTCATGCCCTCTGGCTTCTGTCTGCCCCTTAGGTAGGTCCGGCCCTTGGCCCAGGGTCTCCTGCTCCCCCAACTTGAGCCCAAGGCCCTCCGGTTTCAGCTCCTGGGCTACAGGTTCCGTTCCCCCTGGGGGAGACTCTCTCTCCCCAGTCTCTCCTCCCTGCAATAACTGGGCCTGAATTTTGATCTCTGGACTCCAAGGTGGGGCCACAACAGAGGCCATGGTCTGGAGAGAGATGCCATGGCCAGGCTTCTCCAGGGACTTCCCTGTCTCAACAGCCAGACCTGGGGACACCGGGGAGGACACACCTGAGGTCTGGGGGTCTCTGGCAGTCACCTGTGCATCTGAATCAGGTGCCTGGGGGGAATCTTCTGACCCCTGGTGGACTGAGTCTGATGCCTGGGGAGCCAGGTCCAAGGCCTGGGGGCCTCCATCCTCCATCTGGGGGGCCGAGCCCTGGCGGCCATGATCTGAGGCCAGGGGAGTCCCGTCCAGCTCTAGAACCGTGGAGTCCTCGCTCTGCTCCTCCAGCAGGGGGTGCTGAGAGCACACAAGAGGCTGTCAGGTCCCTGGAAGGAGGCGGGGAGGGACCCGCTATGATGGGGGGAGGAGACTCACCTGGCTAACCCGCTGCACCTGCAGCACCTGCAGCAGGCTTCGCAGCTCCAGATTCTCCCGCTCCAGGGTCCTCAGCCGCCCGGCCTCTGCCTCCCTCACCTCGTCCTGCAGCGAGGGGGCTGCTCCTGACAGGGGTGCTGCAGGGTGTGAGAATGAGTTCAGCCTCTCCACGTTCCCTGGCTCCTCACAGACACCCCACACAGGCCTGGGGGACAGGGGTGCAGTCAGAAGCCCTTCCCACCACTGCCGCAGGAAAACACAGGCAGCTCCCACTCCCAGCCCCTCCTCTGGGGCCCCACTCACCCTCCCCGGGAGAGGTCAGAGGTAGTTCCAGGCTCCTCTGAAGCTCGAGCTCCAGCTCCACATTCTCCTCCGCCAGATGGTCTACCTGCTGCCTTAAGGAGTCCAGTTCCTGGGGGGTAAGGGCAGGGTCAGACCGGCCAGACCAAGTGTGTGGTTTTGAGGGTCACTAGGGGTCACCAGGGGATCACTGAGGTCATCACAGGTCACAGGTTGACCCAGCTGGGGTTTCTCTGGTGACCTCACCGCGTGGGCCTCGCCCAGGCGGGTCCGCAGAAGCAGGTTCTCACGCTGGGTCTCGTGCAGCCGAGCACATCGCTCGCGGGCGGCCTCCAGCTGCTCCTCCAGCAGCGCCTTCGAGGCCTGCAGAGTCCCCGAGAGCACACGCTCCTCCTGGCGCGAGAGCGGAGAGAGCCCGAGGGTCGGTGCAGGGCCCGGGCGTCCCAAACCGCTTCCCCTAGGCCAGACACGAGCCTGCCTCGTCTCCCACATCTGAGCCCTCAGCGCCACCCCCAGGCCCCACCCTCCGCCTCTATCTGCCCCTCTGCATCCAGGGTCTCTCCCGGCACCCTCTCCCTGGCATCGGCCCCGCCCTGCCCCTGCCTAAGCCACGCCCCTTCTCCCCGGGACCCGCCTCCCAAGTCCCCAACCCTCTAGACCCTCTTCTTCCTCACCATCAGTCCCCATTCCCTAGAGACACCACATCCTCGCATTTGTCCCCATCCATTTCTCCAAGCTGTGACTTTTCCCTCCATAAAGCCCGACTGTCTCTTCTCTATACCCGATCTCGCCCCTTCTCCTGGCCCGCCCCCTCCCCTGCAGGCCCCGCCCCCTCCTGCAAGCCCCGCCCCGCAGCCCCCGCCTCACCTCCAGCTGGCCCTGGCAGGTCTCCGCCGCTTGCAGCCGCTCCCTGCAGCGCCGCAGCTCTTCTTGCAGGCGGGGCAGGCGGGCCGCACGCTCCCGCAGCGCCTCCGCCTCCTCGCGGTACAGCTCGGCACGCTTGGCCTGTCCGGACAGGGCCTGGGTCTGGGGCAGACGGTGCGGAGCTGGGAGCGGCGGGCCGCAGGCCAGAGGGCTTAGGGACGGGAAGGAGCGGGGTCGGGGTAGGCAGGGGGCGGGAAGGAGAGGCGGGTGGAGGGCGGGGGCGTGGTGGGGAGGGAGCAGCTGAGCGCACCTCCTGGCGGAGCCTTCGAATCTCGGCCTCCAAGCCCTGCATCTCCGCCTGGGAGTCCAGCAGCAACTCGGCCTTCTCCTCCCTGGAGCGAAGGGGCGCTGGAAGCTGGGGCCCCGCAACCCCCAGCCGGTCCCAGGCCTGATCCCGCCGGTACCCACCCGAGCTCGGCCCCCATCCCGGCCTAATCAGCCCGTCTCCGGGCCGCCCTCACTCACAGCTCCTGCCGCAGGCGCCGCAGCTGGGCCTTGGCATTGGCCAGCTGCAGCGCCAGGTGGTGCGAGGAGCCTTCCGGAGGAGCTCGAGCCGGAGTCTCAGGCGGGAGAGCGGCGGGCTCCCGCTCCAGCAGCAGTTCGCCCAGCCGCTGTGGGTGATCAGGGGTCCCAGGTCAGCGGTGAGCTGCCCCATGCCCCCAACCACCACCAGATGAATTGGCTGTGACAGCCCGCCTGGCTCCAGACCCGACCCCACATTTGGGCCCCAAACCATCCCCCATCCCCCCCCCTTCCTCTACCTGGGGCCTCCATGCCCCTCCCCCGCCCCCTACCTGGACACCCAGGTCCCGCTCCCGTGCCAGCCTCGACAGTGACCCTATCAGGCTCCGGGACAGCATCTCCAGCTCCGGAGGCGCCAGCTCCCCAGGTTCTGGCCCTGCCAGTGCCAACACCACACCTGCCCCAGGCTGGGTCACCTGGGGACGCAGGAGAGTAGCTCAGTGAGGAAAGGGGGGAGGTCAACGGTGTTCCCCAAGCGGTGCCAGTCCCGGGCCCCTCGACCTGCCCCTATACCTCTTGGATGGCAGTGGCCAGCTCGCTCTGGACCTCGAGGCTGAGGCCCTGGATGTGCCTGATGAAGAGTTCCCGGTGCTCGCACTGCAGGGAGCCAGAAGAGGGGAGGCTGGGGCAGGAGCCTACCACCTGCCGCTGCCCTTCTGGCTCAGCCCCCCCCCTTCCCTCCCTCCCGCTCACCTGCACTGACGCCCCCAGCATCAGCCGCAGGATGCCGTCCAGCTCCTCCACTGCCTCCTCTGCAAGGCACAAGCCACAAGGGGTTAGCCGCTGGGGGAGTGGTGGGTCGGGGCAGAAGAGGTGGTAGGGAGAGCACCTGAGAGGGGATCAAACCCCAGCGTCTGGAGGTCTGGGGGTGACGACAGGATAAGCAGCTGCAGCTCCTCCTGGAGGCGAAGAGAGCTGGAGCTATGAGTGGGGCCTGCCCGCAGGGGGCTCCCTACCCCAACCTTGCCCCGCGCCCTCTCACCTGGTAGAAACCCCTCAGTCGGCCCCACAGGTAGGTCAGGTTCTGCACCCGCCTGGCCGCAGGACCTTCATGGCCCCTGACTATCCGAGGTCCTCCTCGGGAACTAGGGGCACTGTGGACACAGGGCCCTTTGGGTGGGAGGAGAGATAGAGACCCACCTCCCCACAACCAAGCCCCACTCACTGACCCTCAGCCTCCCGCCAGCCTGTCCCATCCCCACCCCTACCCACCCCTCAGCATCCCTTACATGATCCCCAGCACCCGGAGGAGCAGGGCCCCATCGCTGAGTCGCAAGAACCTCTTCTGGGGGCTCAGGATCCCCTCTTCCTCCTCCTCCTCCTCCTCCTCGCCCTTGGGCTCCTCTGCCTCCCCCACCAGCCCTGCCAGCCCCAGCGCCTGTGGGGAGCCAAGAGGGGTCAGCTGGACACCCCCCCCCTCCAGCCGTAACTCCTGAATCCCAATGATCTGCCCCTGTGAGCCCACCCCACCCCTCCTCACCAATTCCCTGAATGCCTCTGGTCCCCATTCTGGACACCCTCCCTTCCCTGCAGCGCCCTGGACTTCCCCACACCCCTCGTTTGAGCCCTCCCCGCCGGCTCTGCCCCACCCTCTGCCAACCCCACTTCCAGCCCCTCTCTGCTGCTCACTTCCCCTCCGCAGCCCCGCTCCCACCTGCCCGCCTCACCCAGATGGCCAAGCTCCCGCTCAGGAAGTCTCTGATTCTGGGCCCTGCGCCCCCCTCCATGCCAGGGTCAGGGTGTTGGTCCTGCTGAGGCAGCTACACCTGCCCTGGGAGGAAGAGGAAGTCCCCGAGTGGGGGATCCCGGGCCCAGCCACAGACAGCCTATGCAGCTTCCTCCTTCCGGGGGCGGGCAGGCAGGCCTCTGCACCCCAAGAGTCCTGCCTTGGCCCCCACCTCCCCACCCCAGCTGGGCAGGGCCTACTCTGCCCACCAGAAGCCCCACTCCTCAGCCCAGTGGGGCAGGCCCAGTCTCCAGAGCTGTGTCCTTCCCGCATAGGGGCAGAGCTGGCCCCGCGGTCAGCAGGGAAGGCAGATGAGAGCCACCTAGGGGCAAGCCTGCAGCTCTCCTGGCTGGATGTGCCGTGGTGGGTGAGTCCTTCACCTCTCTGGGCCTCATTTTCCCAACTGAAACCGGAGAGGGTGACCTGGGCTCTACACCCTCCAGTGCCTCTGAACAGGGTCTGGACCTTGCAAGGTGAGTCTGGGTCCCCACCCCCACATCTTCTGATATGCCTCCATCCCTTTCCCTTTGTTGTTCCTCAAATTTGTCTACACCCTGCCCCCAACCTGAGAGGCCTCCTTCAAAATGCCAGTTCCCCGAGAAAGCTTCCTCTGAACCCCAGCCAGAAGTGAGCATCCTTCCCAGACCGCCCCCCCTTCTCTACACACGTTGGCCTGAGTGTCCAGTCCCACCTGGACAGGTCTCAGCTTCACAGCTGAACAAAGAATGGATTGGACTCCAGTGTCTGAGGGAAACAGCATAGCAGAGACCAACGGCACGTGTCTGGGAGATAAGCAGGCCAGGAGGCCTGCTCACCACGAGCCTCGGAGAGGTCAGTTCTTCCATGCACTGTGCTGGGTGCTGGGATAAAGTAAAAATCCACACTACGGAGGCAGCTATGGAAACCTACATGCACGAAATGTAACGTTCCAGTGGTACTAAAGGCTGTCAGGGGGTTGGATGTGGCTCAACTGGTTGGGCGTCCGTCTCCCATATGGAGTGGACCCGGGTTCGATCCCTGGGACCTCCCGGTAATAAAAAAAATAATAATAATAAATAAAGGCTGTCAAACGGGGAGGGGATTTGACCTTGATGGGATGGCCAGGGAAAGCATCCTGGAGGAGGCTCGAGCATCTAGCTACGACTGGAGCAGGGAGGATGGGAAGGCATTCCAGGCACGGGAACAGTATGTGCAAGGGCTCTGTGGCAGCTGGAAGCATGGCCATGAAAAGTTCAGAAATTGTATGGGTTTTAAGATTTCCAAGACACTGATTTTCACATTTGACCTCTCTGAAGTCTGGCTGCAGACCTACATAACTGTCATTGCCTCTCATGCCCACCCTTCAAAAGCCCCAACATCAAAGCCTATAGAAGGGGTCAGCGGCCTGGAGTAAAATCCCAGAGGCAAGAGCAGAACCTTCTAAACCTGGGACCCAAACGGTGGGAGCCCCCAGGGAAGCCGGAACCAGATTGTTAGCACTCTCCCAAAGCAGGAGTCAGCCAGAGCCCACACCGAGGGCTCCTGGTTTGTTTATGGTCCTAGGGATTGTTTTAAGGAGCTCCGCCTTCACTGCACTGGTGATGGCTCAAGGGAGAAGGTGGCAGGAAAACACACTGACATCGCGACTCAGAGGAAAGTGATTCACTGGTTCACGGGAGGTGGGCTCCGAATGCAAAGGAGCTTTTGGAATTCCATAACCAGTTTATTTTGTTTACATTTTCCTTTTTGTGTTTGCACCAGAACTTTAGATTACGAAACTCTCCGTCTAAGTCAGAGTTTTTTCCGGAAGTATAAAATAAAAATTCTAGTGATGAAAGAGCCTTGGGACATAGTTCACTGGCAGTATTCTTTTTTCTCTTAGTGGCATCTTTTACAATTGATGACATCTTAGATTTGATGAAATATGAGGTAATAATTAACAATCATCTAACAGAGGCTTAGCATGAGCCAGGCATGGTTATAAAGACCTTACATTTATCAACTTGTTTATTCTGGACTCATCTATAAGATAAGGACTATGGGTAATTTCCATTTTATGGAGGAGGAAACTGAGGCTCAGAGAGAGTAAGTCGGTTGCCCTAGGTCACACAGCTATTAAATACAGTGGAACCAAGTGAAAGAAGGCAGCCGGGCCAGGGTGCAAAGAGCGAGGCACCCAGTGGTCAGGGTGAGCTGGGCCAGTACAGGCTGGCTAGCGGGGGGCCCATCTGGTGGTTTAACCCTCCCAGGACTCATCTGGGAATGGGGATAATCCACGAGCCTTAGCTGGTGTTAAGTGGTCCTTAAAGGGTCCCAAGTATGGTTCTTATCTTCAGTATTAATAATCTCAAGGGTTATCCAGCTTCGACTCTCCCAAGGATTCCGGCCCAGGAGTTCCTCTGCAGCACCTGCTCTGTGCCGGCCCCAGCAGTTCTCTCGAGGTTAGCCCCATGGGATGACAGGACATCACCTCCTGGCTGCCTAGGCCCCTGCCTTGCTCGACATCTCTGAGTCACGCCCTCGGGGCCCAGAGGCAGGGGCCTTGTCCCTGATTGCTCTCACTTCTGTCCCTCGGGACAAGCCTGGCTGCACCTCCCTCTGGTTCTGCTGACTCGCTCTAAGTCGGGCAGAAGGAGGCTGCAGAGGCTGGAAGGAGCCTGGGGAGGGCGCTCCCTCAGCAGCTGACCCTGAGCTCCTGAAATTTCCAGGTTCAGTTAGGTACTGAGGGTGTTTATTAGAAAGTAGCAGGCTAGCAGGGATCCTTTGCCTTCAGCCACATTTTTCCTTAAAAAAATTCTTTTTTAGATACATGCACATGATCAAAAAGGTAAAGAGTACATGAGGATAAAGAGAAAAGAAACAATCTGCCCCTCATCACTCCCAAGCCCCAGCCTCCCAGTCCCTCTGCCCAGAGGCTTCCACTGTCACTGTCTCCTTGTGTCCCTCCTGACATGCAGCGGGTAACCAGCGGTAGCACGCCACGCACACGCAGCCATGCACCTTCTTTGCTCCACTTTGCCGTATATATTGCAATCTGCTTCATTTCTGTACAGAACCGTTGGCCCTGAGCTTCCTAACAGTTGCATCGTATTCCCTCACATTGCTATCCCATCATCTCTTAACCAATCTCTTACTGACACATATTTTAGATATTTGCATATGTCGCTATTGCTACAGTGCCATGATGACTCTTTTTCAGACATTTTTTTTCCTGGCAGTTTTTAGGGGGTTCTGTGCCCAGCGCACAGCTGCCACAGAGACCCAGGAGGTGGGTGAGAAGCAGAGAAAGCCAGTCAGGCGGCTGAGAGAACGGCGTCGTCTACCACCACTGTCCCACTGTGCCATCTTCTGCCCTCAGCTACCCCATCTGCACACAGTGGGGAGTTGGGGCGCCGGGCAGATCCAGCTGCCAGTTCCCTTTTGATTTTTAATTTGCTAGATAGTCCTGGTCCAACCCCAAAGGCCAGGAGCAGGAGGGCTCTGGGACTCAGGAAGTCAGCGTCCAGGGACAGCGGGGCAGGTGGGGGTGGTGCTGGGCCAACCAGGGGTTGAGTTGGAATGAGACTTGTTCTCCCCGCCTGAGGCGGCCTCAGAGCCCTTGCGGCACCCCAGGAGCCTGGCTGGGGTCCAGCTGTCTAACCAGATCGTCCAGGTCTCCAGGCTCCAAAACAAACAGCCTCCAGAGTCTCAGGTACCTGCCCTTTGGTGTTTGGTCTGCAGGGACCCCTTTCTCCCCACCCAAGTGTCTGAGAAGGGGTCGTTCCCCACCCACCATTTTGAGGTGGAAATGGTGGGGCCAGAGCCGGACTTGAGCAGAAATGCCCAGCAGAACGGCCCAAACAGCCGCAGGGTGGGAGGAGGCTCTGGGAGGGTGGGGCCCGGGGCAGTGTGCCCAGGGCAGGATGGGGCCAGGTACTCCAGACTCAGGGTGTGGCCTGCAGGCCTGGGCCCAGGCAGCTGCCCCTGTAACCCCACCCTGGGTGAGTGCCCTGCCCTGCTGGATTCCTCCCTGCCTCTCCCTATGCCCCTAAGGGATGCAGGACACAAGCTCCATTCCTCCTCCAGGCTGGCCTCTACCCAGCGCCTGAGGGCTCCTTTGAAAACACTAACTGGTTTTCAACAGAAGGCAGCTTTTTTTAAAATTTTTTTAGAACTTTATTTTGTACATTTAATAATTGAAAATATAAACAATTAAAGACTAAAAAGTAAACACAGATGAATAAATATATACATTTCTCAATTAAATGTAATGGATACATATAAAAATTTTTTTTGGAATCAAACAATATATTACACAATATATTTGGTTCATAGTAACGCATTCATACTGTATCTGTCCTTTCGTGCCTGGCTTGCTTCACTCAACATAATGTCCTCCAGGCTCATCCATGTTGGAAGGCAACTTTTAAACAAATGAATTCTTATTTCAGAGAGAAGGAAAGGGAGGCTCCCTGGGAGTAAGCAGGGTGAGGTGAAACCCCAGTCCTCAGCTCTGAGAGCTGCGTGGTCTCCCCTCTACCCCACTGCCTTGGTGCAGGCTGGTGGGAGAGCAAGGCTGGAACCCAGCGCCCAATTACCTAGCAAGATGAGACCCAGCGTGAGCCCCATGGTTGCCAGCCTCCCTGGTAATTAAAGACACACATGTTAAAGAGAACAGGAAGGTACCCTTGAACATCCACAAAGCCAGCAAAAATAAATCCAGAAGGTACACTGAGGCTGGTACACAGCGGGGAGAACAGCACGCACAGACATGAGAGTTTCCAGAGACCAATGGAAACCAGGGGAGCACACCAGCATTTGGGAATGTGCCCCACGTAGAAGCCCAGAGGAAACAAAAAATAGAAACATGTCAGAAGTGTTGTCCCCAGACAAACACTGGAGACACCCAGATGTCCACCGAGAGAGCCCTACAGAGCTGTGGCTTGTGGGCAAATCCCATCTGCGTCCCCATACTTCTGCTCAGCCCAGACCTCCCTCATCTTCTTCACCTTTACACCTTAGCACAGGCTGTTCCCGCTACTTGGAACACCCTTCCCACCTCAGTTCACCTGGCTATCTCCTACTCATCCCTCAGTTACAGCTAGAAGGAAGTCATTTGCTCCCTCCCTTATCCCCACGGTGGTGGTGGAGAGGGAACAGTGGGCAGAGTCCTTCTGTAATACCCCAAATGCCCCTTGCTTCCCCATCACAGTTCCATCACGCAGACTGCAATCTCTTGTGCATGATCTGGCGCCCCCACTTGACTGTACACACTGGGGGGGGGCAGAGCTGCGGCACTGCCCCCCTCCATTAGAACATGGTGCCCAGAGCCCAGAGTGGTGGTGGTACAGGCCTGGGGTATTCACTGCTACGTTCTCCAAGCCCAGCAGAGTGCCTGGCAAGAAACGAGTCTTAGCAAACTGCCGCTGAATGTAAGAGCCTCACATGGGCAGTGGGGGCATATGTGGTGCTAGAGGTTCCCCTTCACTAGATTTGCAATAATTTACAAGCTGTGACTCAATTCCCCCTGACATGCTTTAAGGAAGGACAAGCGCCCCCTTAAGCCTACGTGTCTGAAAACACGGCACTTCTCCAGAGGTTGAAAAAAGAGACCACGTGGAGATGAGAGTAAAGTGAGATAGAGAGCTTCCCCCCTCCAGACCAAGGCCCCACCAGCCCCCCAGCACTCCAAGGACACATCACTCCCTAGCTCACTACCCTCTAGCCATGCAAGAGAAAATTTTCACCCCTAGGGCTTCCTATTGGCCCCTGCACCCTACTCAAACCCTTGACCCCCTCCCGCTGACTATCATTTCCCTGCCTAGGAATATACTGTATAAATTCAAATCCCTCCTTTCCAGGGATGGGCTGAAGTCTATTCTTCAACCCCCTCTGTTGGGAGAGCTTCCCAATAAACTTTCTGCCTGCAATCGTCAGTCTCTAGTCCCGATGAGCACTGTTTTTCCCAACATGAGGCAAGTCAGCAGAACCCCCAAAAGTCTAAACACACCTTTCGTAACTACATAAGAATGTGTACATGTGCACTGCGATGCACAGAAGAGAGCAGCGGCTGCATTTTGGGAAAAGTCACTGAGAGTCAAAATCCACCTTTGATGCCATAAGACAAGTGGCCTGATTTGTGTCATTTGTTGATCCCAGAATATTTTGTTCTTAAGCTAACCCATTCCTGTGCATGCAAACCTATTTATGTGGGTCCTTTTGGTTAAATTCAGTTAAGGGAACTTTTGATTAGATTGCTTTTTTTTTTTTAAAGATTTATTTATTTACTTTTTATCCATTTTAAACCCCCCCTTCCCCATTTGCTGTTTTGTGTCCATTTGCTGGGCAGTTCTCTGTGTGTGTTTCCTGCCATCTCTTCTCATCCTCCTCCTCCAGTCTTCAGCAGGATTCGATCCTGGAGACCTCTGATGTAGGAGAGAGGTGTTATGCCACCTGCGCCACCTCGGTTCCTGGCTTTTGGAGCATCTCGTCTTGTCTCTCCCCTGCATCTCTCTTCTGTTACATCATCTTGCTGCATGGCTCCTGGGGCCTGGCGGCTCACTGGCACACAGAGCCTGGCAGCCCATGCGCCTTCTGTATATATATATATATATATATATATATATATTTTTTTTTTTTTACCAGGAGGTCCCGGGGATTGAACCCAGGTCCCTCCATATGGCAGACGGACACCCAACCATTTGAGCCACATCTGCCCCTAGATCGCTTTTGATTAGATCGCTTCAGCTGGCGGCCTTTGATTGAACTACTTCAGTGAGGTGTGACCCAAGGTGGGTCTCTGCCCTCTTGGTGAAGTCTTAAATAAATGGAGGACACAGAGAAAGAGAACTGTAAGCTTTTACCCTGCCATGTGAGGCAGGACTCCAGGATGGACTACAGCTGCAGAAAGACAGAGAAACCCCAAGAGGCTGGAGTCTAGAATCAAGCCCAAAGCTGAAGAGACGAGGTGGGGGAGAGACGAGCCATACACCTGATCACCCACAGCTGAGCTCAGGGATAAAGTGAGCTTGGAGGAGAAGGCAGAGACCAGTGCCATTCTGCCTTGCCACATGGCAGGAGTCCAGCAGCTGACCTTTGGTGAGACAGCCCCTCTGATGATGCCTTGATCTGGTCATTTTCACAGCTTTAGAACTGTAAGCTTTTACCATAATAAATTCCCATTATAAAAGCCAACACATTTCTGGTTTGTTTGTTTTTTTTTTTTTTTTTTTTAAGATTTTATTTATTTATTCATTTATCCCCCCCTTGCTGCTTGTGCTCGCTGGGTCAGCCAACCACGCCGTGCGGGCAGGCCTGCCCTCACCAGGAGGCCCCGGGAACCGAACCCGGGGCCTCCCATATGGTAAACGGGAGCCCTACTGATTGAGCCACAGCCGCTTCCCCATTTCTGGTATTTTTGCATCTGCAGCTGGCAACCTTCTACAAACTAAAAAAACAAGAAAAGGAAATAAGTTTACAGATTGGGAAGAGAGAATTAAAGCTATCTTTGTTCACAGATGATATGATTGTCTATGTAGAAAATTCCAAAGAATTAAAAAATAAATAAACACTCCTGCAACTGATAAGCGATTACAGCAAAGTTACAGAATATAAGGTTAATATATAAAAGTCAATCACTTTCTTATATGCCAGTAATGAACAATTAGAATTTGAAATTGAGGGAGGCGGCTGTGGCTCAATCAGTGGGGCTCCTGTTTACCATATGGGAGGCTCCGGGTTCGGTTCCCGGGGCCTCCTGGTGAAGGCAAGCCCGCCCGCACGGCGTGGTTGGCTGGCCCAGCGAGCACAAGCAGCAAGGGGGGCATAAATGAATAAATAAATAAAATCTTTAAAAAAAAAAAAACACAATACCATTTACATTAGCACCAAAAAAAAGAGAAATACTTAGCTATAGTTACATAAGGATAACTACAAAACTGATAAAAGAAATCAAAAACCTAAATAAATGGAGAGATATTCCATATTCATGGATAGCAAAACTTAATATTATTAAGGTGTCAATTCTTCCCAACTTGATCAACAGATTCAATGCATTCCCAACCAAAACCACAGCCAGTTACTTTGTGGACATCAAAGACTTTAGACTGACTCTAAAGTTAATGTGTAGATTGCCAAAAGTTGGAAACAACCCAGACGAATGGATAAACAAACTGTGGTCTATTCACACGATGGAATATTATGCAGCTGTAAAAAGAAATGAAGTCGTAAAGCATATGACAACATGGATGAACCTGGAGGACGTTATGTTGAGTGAAGCAAGCCAGACACAAAAGGACAAATACTGTATGATTGCACTACTATGAACCAAATATACTGTGAAACATATTGTATGTTAAAAAAAAAATTATACATGTGTAACATATTGTATGTTAAAAAAAATTATATGTATTCAGTACATTTAATTGAGAAATATATGTTTTTATTCAAAAATAAAGTAGTTATATAACCAAAAAAAAACCAATATTTAACCAAAAAGAGTAATAATAAAATAAAGTTAATGTGTAAAGGCAAAAGAGCCAGAACTGCCAGCACAATACCAAAGACAGACAAAGTCAGAGGGTTGACACTACCCAACTTCAAGACTTACTATAAAGCTTCAGTGATCAAGACAGTGTGGTATTGACAAAAGAATAGCCCAAAATCCATCTTTGTAGTGGTGATACTTGCATAATTTTGTGACTATACTAAAAAACCACTGATATGTACACATTTGAAGGATAAATTTTATATGCAAATTATATTTCAATTTTTAAAAACCCATCTTTGGGAAGCGGCTGTGGCTCAATCAGTAGGGCTCCTGTTTACCATATGGGAGGCCCCGGGTTCGGTTCCCGGGGCCTCCTGGTGGGGGCGGGCCCGCCCACGCGGTGTGGTTGGCTGACCCGGCGAGCACAGGCAGCAAGGGGGGGATAAATGAATAAATAAATAAAATCTTTAAAAAAAATAAAATTAAATTAAAAAATAAAAACCCATCTTTGATGAAGCTGAATGGTGTGGCCCAGCACCCACATGGACTAACTCAGGGAAAGTTAGTTGTCACCAGGAAATGGGACTGACCTGGGGCCTTGAAGGTTTGAGTGATTTAGGTAGGAGTAGGAAAGAGAAGAGCATTCCAGGTGAGGAACATTATCGGGGAGATGTTAAACAGGGAGGAGTCTGGGGACCCCACAAACCAGGGAATTGGGGTGACTGTGGAGACTCAGGTTGCAGGGGCAGGGACAGAGGCTTGGGGAGGGCCTACTGGGGAGACAAAAGACCACACAAGAATCTGGGAGAGCTCAGTATGTGCCCCTGCCAAGGCTGATAACAACAGGGAAGTGACATAGCCCCTTGGAAGGCTGTGGAGCCCCGAAGGCGCCTCTTTCTCAGAGGTAATCCCCTGTGTGGCCCACGCTGCTTGTTGTACATCCAATTATCCTTTTTCTCTCTCCCCCTTTGTAACAGAACCGCTGATTTTTTTGGGTTATTCATGGCAGCCTTGAATAAAGGTTATAATTCCCAGCCTCTCTTGCAGCTAGTATGACCAAATGGCTAAGTTCTGGTCTAAGAGATCTAAGTAGAAGTGTGTATGTGTCAGCTTCTAGAAAACTGTTTTAAAAGACAACTAAGGGAAGCAGATGTGGCTCAAGCAGTTAGGCACCTGCTTACTACATGGGACATCCTGGCTTCTGTTCCTGTTGCCTCCTAAAGACGAGCAGACACAACAAGCTGACACAATGAGCTGATGAACAAGCAGACAGATGAGGGAGCCATCCTGGGAGAGGGAATAATATAAAAGGATAAACAGGGAGTGGATGTGGCTCAAGGAGTTGGGCACCTGACACCACATGGGAGGTCCCAGGTTCGGTTCCCGGTGCCTCCTAAAGAAGACAAGCAAGAGAACATGCTGACACGATGGGCTGGTGCAGCAAGCTGGCACAACAAGATGCAACAAGATGACACAACAAAGAGACACAACAAGGAAACACAATGAGAGACACAACAAGCGGGGAGTGAAGGTGGCTCAAGTGATTGGGTGCCTCCCTCCCACATGGGAGAGCCTGTAAGGAAAAGCTCATTGCTCTCAGTGGTGCCTGAAAGGGACACAACCAAGAAAAGGCCCAGGACCACTGATGCTGAGTAAAACCCTTGGCCTTGGGCAGGTCAGAACAGGGATGAGTTTTATTGAGGGTGCGTTGGGAGGATGTTTCAGGAGTTTTTGTTTGTTTGTTTTTTATGTTTTATTGCTATTGCTCCTGACCCCTTGGTCACCAGCAGTCCTGGAAGGCCAGGTCCACTGCCCACCAGGCCTCAGGGACCCTCTGGTCTAGGCCACTATGGTCTGGCCTGCCGTGATCTTCAGTCCTGAGACCCACCCCGTCTGCCCTGAAGATTGAGCTCTGACACGTGCTCTTGCCACAAACCATTTGATCTCGGGGCACCCAGGACCCTGCTTGCCCCCCAACCCACCCGACCCCACCTCTACCCTGGTAAGCTGAGCCACATGGTCATCCCCCAGGGTCACAGAGCCCAAAGCCCTGGCCTCCACACCTGCCCCCAACCCCCACCAAGCTGTTCTAAGGAAGCCCCCTCCCACCCCTCATCCCAGCCCAGAGGGCCAGC
Organism: Tolypeutes matacus; assembly: GCA_026826555.1. NCBI lineage: Eukaryota > Metazoa > Chordata > Mammalia > Cingulata > Chlamyphoridae > Tolypeutes > Tolypeutes matacus. The sequence continues at coordinate 3,799,921 of JAKSZT010053990.1, read as the reverse complement.
CAGGGGCACCATGACCTGGAGGCAACCACTTCCTCTTGGAGGCCTTGCTGGGCCACAGCCAGCCCAGATGAGCGCCTGGGAGTAGAGGAAACGGGGGTGGCTGGGTGGCAGAGTCGGGGATTGGGCTTCCTCTGAAAGTGGGGAGGCCTGCAGGGCAGAGGCAGAAGGGAGATGGCGGTGAGGCGGGCCATGTACCCGCCCATGCCGCCCACACAGGCCGCTCTCTCTGCGTGGGGCTCTTGGGGGTTCAAGGCCAGGGCCGCGCTGCCCACTGGCTGCTGTGGCCACGGCAGACCCTCGAGGAAGTTCTAAGCCTCCATGGTCTCCCTCATATGATGAGGAGGCTGTCTGCCTCGGGGTTATGGAGAGGAGTGAGATGGGATCCCGCGAAGAAAGGGCTTTTCTGCCTGCTCCTCAGGATGGACAACTCCGTGACTGAGGGTTTGGCAGGGGAAGAGAAGTGGGCAGGCTGTAAGGGCATGGGAAGCTGCCCTGCCCTGGCCCAGGGCACCAGGGTGATGGCAGGAGGTGAGAGAAGGACGAAGGTTGGCAGATGGAATGTCACGGGCAGGCTGAGCACCTGGGACCCCAAGAGGAAGGACAGCCCACCCTCCTCATGAGTGCCCTGACCACCCAGCCCCTTGGGCCTCCACCAGGGTGGCTTCCTGGACTCCCACACCCAAAAGGGCACCAAATTCTGGTCCCTTCTCGTTCCATCGCACCTCACCTCCACTGCCCACCTCATACCTCTCCCTGCCTCCTATCTCACACCACTGCAACTAGGTATCCAAGAGCCCGAGTGTCAACTGGACCTGTCACTGCCCAGCTTAAGACCTTCAATGGCCTGAGGCACCCTGAGGATGAGGCAAGCCGCTTACCAGGGCTTACAGGGCCCCCGCAGACCTCCCAGCAGCCCCCCAGGTCGCAGGCTGTTCCCAGCCCCTACACCCATGTCCACACTGTGCCCTCTACCTGGAGCCATGCTTCCACCACCTTACTCATCTCTCAAGACACAGCTCAAGAATTGTCTCCTCCAAGAGCCCTTTCCTTGACCTCCTCCCCAACCAGCTCTGGCAGGGGAGGCTTGGCCAGGCTGCGTCCGATGGACCTAGCGCCGACCGGCTCCAAGCCTGACTCCGTGTCTTGGCAGCTGCCTGAGGTTGGCCTGTGTACTCGACCTCTCTGGGCAACGGAGGCACCCACAGGTCATGCTTAACAGGGTGTTGTGAGGGTGGAGTTACTACACCTGAAGGGCTTAGCACTGTGCTGGCACAGGGTGAGGACAGCCTGCCCCCACCCCAACCCCCTAGGCCCTGAGCAGCTAGCCAGGGCCTGCCTGGAGCTAGCCCAGGCACCTCTCCCTACAACCATGGGCTCGCCTCACCCGTGTCTTCTCTCTTCCACAGCTCACCTCCAGACTCCTCTCCCAGGGAGCCCTCCTGGACTGGACTAGTCCTGCCTCCATGAAGGAGTCCTTCCTGCCAATCAGACGGTCCCAAGGTGCCAGAGGTCCCTCCCAGAACAGTCTGAAAGGATGGTGGGGTGGGCTCGGCCTAAGTGGGGGAGGTTGAGGCTCTTTCCCTGGGTTTTAGAGGCCCAAATGAGATCAGCGAGCACCCTGAGAGCTCACGTCCAAGTTAAGGGCGTGTACCCAGCCCATGTCCGCCGCAGAGCCCTTTCCTGTGTGTTCCCTCCGTATGGAATGTTCCTTCGTGCTCTTGAGGCCATGAGCCTTTTCTCAGCTTCCAGGCTGACGCTTCATAGCACCTCCTTCAAGGGGCCTTCCCTGACAAGCTCCGTTTTCAAATGGGGGTCCCTGAATACTTTCCCTCTTGGCACAGGCCCACTGCCCTCACAGCTCTCAGCTGTAGTCATGAGACCTAGCACTCAGCAAAGCAGAGATTCAAAAGCCAGAAGGCGGATGTGAACCAGAAATGTTTATTACAGAAACGTGGCCAGGGTCCCAACAGGGCGGCCCCAGCTGCAGCCGGATGGGGCCCCTTGCCCAGGGCTGGGCAGGTAAGATAAGGAAAGGGTAGAGGGGGTACTTCCGGGGCGGGGGGCCTCAGAGCTGTGAGAGGATGTTGGGAGCCAGGCTGCAGGTGAGGCCGGTGCCATCGGGTTCCACGTTCAGGGCCTTTACCACACCATTCTCTATCACCATGGAGAACCTGCCACAAGGGGGGCCGGGCCAGTCAGGTCAGCCTGGGTCCATATGCTGGGAATAGGAGAGGGGCAGGAGCCAGGGCCCCAGGGGAACCACAAAGTACCCTCCCACTTTTACCTCTTGAGTCGACGATTCCCAAAGAGTGGCACCAACTTATCATCTAATAACAAATCTGTCTCCTGGGAAGGGAGGTAAAGAAAAAGATCAGGAACCCCCAGAATGCACCAAGGCCCCTGGCTGCTCCCCACACCAGCCATGTCCCTCCAAATCCCTGCTTCCAAGGCCTGTCACAGGAACCACGCCGCAGGGGGAGTATGCACTCACCTGCCCAAAGGCTCCAGAGGGGTCAGCCAGGAGCTGGACCTGGGGAGAAAGCAAAGGTCAGCTGAAAAATCTCCTGCCTGGGCCCTGAGCCCCCATGCAGGACCTGCCCCTCACCTTGCCATCCGCGCCGTGTGCTCGCCCCCACTCGCCAGTCACAAAGACATCGTTGACACTCAGACATGCCACCACCTGGACCCCCTTGGCCTTCAAAGCCCCAGCCTGCTCCACGAACCCTGGCAGGTGGGTCTGGGGAAGAGAAACAAATGGCCAACAAAAGGACAATTGCCCCTGCTTCTCGGCCGACTTGATCTCCAGGCCCTCCTCACTTCCCTTGCTCTGAGTCCTCTGATGGGATGAGAACTTTGCAAACTAACCTATTTCCTTTTTGCCTTTGCCACAAGGAAGCTCAGACCCAAACTTAATGTTGTGACATCAAGACCATGAACTTCCCGTGAGCAGAACTATCTTATCTACCTGAGTCTTAGGTGCCTTCCAGAGTGCCTACCACCGGCAGGGTCAACAAGGGGTACTGAGCTTAATCATCGCAATAACCTCTTTCTCCTACATTCCTTGTAATTACCTCTCCCCAGTCTCCACTTACTTTCTGAACACTCCAAAGAGCTTTTTTGACTGTCATGTCATCTACATAGCTTTGTTGCCAGCTGCCTATGAGCAATGCAAAAATTCGCAAAAGATCCCGATTCCTGATCCCCAGAAGAACAGAGCCTCACCTTCGAACAGCCTGGGGTAAAGGCCCCAGGGACTCCAAACAGCACACCCTTCTTGCCCTTGAACAGCTCAGCCAGGTTCACTTTGTTCCCAGGCTCCCCTTCAAACACCACCACCCCTGGGATGGTGTCGCCCACCTAGAGGGAAAGGCTCCAAGGTTAGGAGTTGGTGGCTGGGAGGAGGCCAAGAGAAGGGTGGCAGTAAACCAGAGCCTGGTGGCTGTGCTTGGCAGAGCTGGGGAAAGTCCAGCCCTGTCAGAGTTTCCAGAGGTCCCTCCCTGTTGCCCACTCCTTCCCCTTGCCCCCGCCCACCTGGTTACTCCATATACTCCCAGGGTCAGTGTGGCCTGCTCCCTCCTAGGGGCCTGTTTGGTGACACCAAAGAAAGGGAGAGCAGGCCTCCCCGGATGTCGCAAGGGGTTGAGTAAACAAGTTGGCTGGGCTATGGGAAAGGAGTGGGCCAAACGGGTGGGGGGGAGGGGCCCCTGGCAACAGGGAGGGAGAGGATCCTGGCCAGGTCTGAGCTTCGTGGGGAGGCCAGGAGCTGGAGAAGGAAAGGAGGGAGAGCAGGAACCGGTGGGAAGGGGAAGGCCAAAGCCCTAGTGCACGGGATAGAGAATAAAAGGACGCTCCTGAAGGGGGAGGGGTCAGTGTACCTGGGAAGGAGTGACGGATCCATAGGGATGGGGGAGGTAAAGATACAAGGGAGGGAGGGTCAGAGATGGGGGGCGGGGTCCTCTTAGGCGTCCAGAGATTAGGAGGATGAAATAGGAGGAGGGAGTCTCAGAAGGAAGTGGGAAGGGACAGGGGGTTGGATTCCAAAGAGTTGGGGATGGCTCCAGAAGATGGGAGGGGAGAAAGACGCAGCAGAAGTGTGGAATTAGCCGGGGAGGGAGGGAAATCGGGGTGGAATGGGGGCTCAAAGGGCCAACAGCTGTTTCAGCAGATGGAGATGAAGAGCGATGCCCAGCAATATGACAAAAGGGGAGGAGGCCAAGGTAGGGGACATGCAGGGGGATGGAAAGAGGGCTCTGGGGCAAAGGAGATGGTTCCAGAAGGTGGAGGAGGCCATGGTATTCAATCACCTGAATAGGCGGAGACCAGGCACAGAGGTGTCGCAGTCGATGTGGGGGGGGACTCGAGGGGAGGGCTCCAGAGCCCAGGCGCTGTTCCAGGAGATGGGGCACGAAGCCCCAATGTTTGGCGAGAACGGGGCGGCAATCACAGGGGACTTAACTGAAGGGGTGAAGGGGCCGTAAGCGGGAGGGATCCGGAGGGCACGAGAGGACTACGTCCCCCACGGGAGCGGGACGGGGGTCGGCCTTGCGGGGAACGGCGGTCACCTTGATCGGGGCCATGGCTTTGGCAGCGCCGCTGAAGCTGCCGGTCTCGCCGAGCGTCCACCCTCCTGCTTACGGGCCGCCCCGTTCCCGCCGCTGCGGCTCCTGCACACGCGGCCGCGGCCGCCTCCGGGAGCGCCGAGGATGCCGGGCGGCCCAGGACGCGCAGCCGCCGCAGCCCAAGGACGAGCCCGGAGGGGGCGGGGCCTGGCGGGGGCGGGGCCCGGGGAAGGCGGGGCCTCGGCCGCGCCCGGCCTCCAGCGAGCAGCCCTCACTGCGCAGGCGTGGGCGGCCGCGCGGCGGGCGGGGCTTCCCGGACCCCGGGCTTATTTGCATTAGGAGCTGGGCAGTGACGCAGAGCCGGTGGGGCGGAGCTCGCGGCAGTCGTCCGGCTTATTTGCATACGAGGATGGGGTGCTGCGCTATTTAGAAGGGCCTAATTTATGGGTTAGGGCAGTATTTCCGCCTAACAGAGGCGAGGGACGGCGGCAGGAGCCCGTGCACGAGTAAACCACAGGTCTAGTCTGCTTTTAACAGGTTCCCTGCATTGCAGCTGTTTTACATATGATTTGCATTCCGGTAGCGAGTGAAGGATTGGCTCAGCCAGGCCGCTGGGCGGCGTGCGACGCAGCAACCTCCAGCCGAGCCACTTCCGGCACAGCGCGCGACGGGTCTTTCCTCTCCCTCTGCTCGGTGGTACCTGAGAAGGGCCAGCAATTTCGCCGCTTCCGGTCTTCTGGCTGCCCAATAGGTTAGCGAGCGTCGCCGCCCCGGAAGTGACGCCAGCCACGCGGCGGCCTGCTTCCGGTACCGACCTGGCGAGGACGCTCAGCGGCGACATGAAGCTGCTCACCCACAACCTGCTGAGCTCACATGTGCGGGGGGTGGGGCCCCGCGGCTTCCCCCTGCGTCTCCAGGTACCGGCCGCCGCCACCTCTCGCCCCTGTCGCGGGCGGGCCAGGGGAGCCAGAGTCCCGCCCCCGCCTAACTAGCCCCCTGCCCCCGTAGGCCACCGAGGTCCGCATCAACCCCGTGGAGTTCAACCCCGACTTTGTGGCGCGGATGATACCCAAAGTGGAGTGGGCGGCGCTCCTGGAGGCGGCCGATACCGTGAGGACCCTTCCCCCGGCCTGTGCATACCCGGGGGTGGTCTCACCGCAGCCCCTTCCCTTCCACCTGGCCTGGCGGGGAGGCTCGGGGTTCCCTAGAGATCATTTATTTACGCCTCTTCCCTGCAGTTGCATCTGGTCGAGGTGCCAAAGGGACCGATTGAGGGGTATGAGCAGGATGAAAAGTTTCTGAGGAAGATGCACCACGTGTTGCTGGAGGTGAGAACCGGCTCACCCCTTGCTGCCCCGGCCACGCCCCCCACCCTGAGGCCGCAGGCGTCCCGCTGTTTTCCCCCTGCCCGCAGGTGGATGTGTTGGAGGGCACTCTGCAGTGCCCAGCGTCTGGACGTCTGTTCCCCATCAGCCGCGGGATCCCCAACATGCTGCTAAGTGAAGAGGAAACTGAGACCTAAGTATGCCAGGCATCAGCTGTTCATTCTCTGACCGTGTGTATCTTTATGTTTCTGTACGTTGTTGACTTGTCACATTCATCGCCATCCCCCGACCAAGTGACACGCTGTGTTCTTGAGCTCGATATTATATATATTTTTTCTCATTAAAGGTTCAAAACCAAAAGCGGTTTCTCTTTGCAGCAAATATACATTAAAATAGAGTCTCTGTACAGCCAAGGGCTCTGGGCCCTGGCTTGCCCCATGTCCCTGTGCCTCCCTGGCCAAACCTAAAAATAAATATAGTGTTATTGCTCTGCAGGGCATCGAGGCAGTGCTCTCCCTACCCCTGAGGCAGCTGGGTGGGAGCTGAATGGGGGACCCTGGCCACCTCAGGGGGTCCAGGGGGCTGGAGCCTCCTTGGAGTTATTGCTTCAAGGGGGGGCAACAATGTCCAATGCAGATGATGAGGAAAGGAGCGAAGGGGGCAAGGGCCTTTGCTCTCCAAGTCCCCCTCTGCTCTGGAGAGGGGGTCGGATTAAGTAGCAGCAAAAGCATCACCCACTGGGAGACTGTGGCCTCCACCCCCTTCCCTCCCTGAGATCAGGCTTCCACCCCCACATACACAGCCCCTGCAGCCCCCTATGGCTTCCGCAAGGCCCCCGACAGTCTGGGGGCACATTATGGCTTGCATGGGGCAGCACTGTGCCCAGAGCCTGGGCACACACATTCCCAGCTTCTGACCCCCCTGGGAGTGTGGAGAGGAGGGCATGGGGCTTGCTCCCAGGAGCTGATGGCATTGCCCTGGCCCTGCCAGCAGGCTGTGGCATTGCCCAGACCCCAGCTCTGCCCCCTTGGGGTTGACCCCATGCTGGGTGGGTCCCCCACTCGTGCCCATCCCCTGCTTCAGTCCATCATGGCCTCGAGCATCTCCAAGAACAGCTTGTGCATGGGCACCTTGCCCTCCAGCTTCACCCCATAGAAGTGGGCCAGCACTTTGCCTGCGGTCTGGCGAAGGAGCGGTAAGGTGAGCAGCAGTCTGCCTGCCCGCCTCCGCTCGGCACCCCCTCCAGGGCCTGCCCGGCCAGCTTCATACTCCAGCAGGGCCTCATGCAGGGCTTCTCGCAGCTGCTCCACAGCCTCGGCATCCTCGATGTGCACGGAGTCTGCCAGCAGAGGACAGAAGCATTGACCTGGGCCATCTCCAGAAAGAACAGGGCCCACCCTTTCTCCCTCTACTACAGCTGCCTTTTCTCCCTTCTGCCTCCTCTCCCACTAAACTATTCTTTCCACGTAAGCCCCATACTGATGCTCAAAATCCTGTGTGCAACTCCTGGCCCTGCCCTTGGCTTGCTTTGTAACTTTCAGCAAATCACTATTCTTCCCTAAGCCGCAGTTTTCTTTATCTGCTTTACAAACTGGAGGGCCCTATGGAGACCTTTCAGTGCCTGCTCCAGACTCTCACCAGAGTTGGCAAGGGCCAGGGCCTTCAGCAGGACGTACTCCTCACGCTCGAGCCTCAGGGCCTGTAGTCGCCGCACCAGTTGCAGCAGGGCGGCCCCCAGCTCCCCCAGGCCAGCTGCCCGTGCCCCCTCTTCATCCAAGACCAGGTCCTCAGCAAAGGCCAGCTCATCCTGCAGTGGCAGCGAGCGCTGGGCCACACCCAGCACCAGTACCTCCATCCACACGCTCTGCAGAACTGACATCTGGTCGGACAGCGACAGAGACGAGAAGCCTGGAGAGCAGGGGGGCCCGGCCTGGCTGAGCAAGTACGCCCAGGCCAGGCATGGCCTACGCAGGGAAGCCCTCAGACCACCTGGGCCCTTTACCTGGGATGCTCTTGGCCCAGCTGATGGTGACCACAATCTCTCGATCAAAGAGGTCACAGAGAGTAGCCACAGCTGGGAGGTGTCCATCGGGGCCTGCTGGGTCAGGCATGGCGTACAACTTCTCGGGCTCAACCACCAGCAAGTGAGACACCAGTGCATTCACAGGGGCTGCAGAGACAGTTGAAGACAAGGGTCAGAGGCACTCAAATTCATCAGCCCTTTGGGGTCAAGCACCTTACTCAGTCCCCTGGTGGCCACCTGAGAGCCGCTGGCCAGCCTGGCTCAGGCCCCTCCCCCCCCAGGGCAAGGCTCTCGCTTCCTCTAGGGAAAGGCAGTCTGTCTATGGGCCGGCTCTGAGGCTTAGAAAACCCTTAAGGGTCCCTCTGTGCCTGATGCAGGAAAGACCTTTCCATAAATATTTCTTGGAAAAATGATTACATGCTTAGGTGACAGGGAAATTGGGGCCCCAGGGCTCAAGGTAACTACTATCCTGGGTGAATGATGCCAGCTAGGCCTTTTATGTCCCAGCCCTGCCCCAACCCTAGAGCGCCAGGACCCCACAGTGCTCTCACCTGTCTTCCGGGGACCTCCAGCTACTGCCAGGGGTCCAGCAGGGAAGGGACCCGGGAAGGGTAGCGGGTCCACCTCTGGCCGCCGCTTGTACTTCTGTCGCCCGCCCCGGACACGGTCCAGACGCACCCCTTGAATTGTAGGATGGGACTCTGTCCGTGGGGCTGCTCTGCAGAGCCCTCCTTCCCGGTTCTTGCCCGCCCAGGCCCCCCACACCCCACTCCCCCCAGCCTTGCCCAGTGCTCACCCTCCTTGAGCATGCCCACCCGCAGGCACTTGGTGAAGCGACAGGCCTGGCAGGCCTTGCGTCTCCGCTTGGTGATCTCGCACTCGTTGGAGGCCGGACAGCTGTACTCGATGCTCCCTGCCAGGAAGAGGCAGGGCTCCAGTGGCGGCCTCCCAAGGCCCGGAGGGGGCCCAGCTGACAGGAGAGCCCTGCCGCCCCAGGCAAGCACAGGTCTGGGGGTGCGGGGAGGAAAGGGAGAGCAGGAGTGCTGTGAGTGGGGCAGGGAAGCCTGGGGAGCAGGGCAAAAGGCCGCTGGGCTGGGGGCCCTGCCTGGGCAAGGGAGGGGCTGGGACCCCGCAAGTCGGCTGGCATCTGTGCTCCGAGCCTCTGGTCCAGCCACATCTCTGGGTCACAGTGCCCCCCGCTGACCTGCACATTGCCCGATCCAATGGTCAATTCTCAGCCCTCACCCAGTACTACTGGCCTAAGAGAAACGGCTAACACCTACTTCTAGAAACGCTTAAACACTTCCTTCCTTTGCTTCTAGGATGCCACTCTCCTGGTTTTCCTCACACCTCATTGGCCGCTCTGTGGTTTCTGGGCATCTGCCTGACCTCCTGCCATCAGAGGAGCCGAGGCTCTGGCCTTGGACCACTTCACACGCTCACTCCCGTGGTGGTCCTGCCCAATCATGGGGCTTTCAGATTTCAAATTCAAGCCTAGACCTAACTGGAACCCTAGACGCCAACATCCAACTGCCTCCTCGACATCTTGCATGGCTTGAAGGCATCTCAAATCTAACACGGCCAAAATGGGACTCTGGTTCTGCCCCCACCCCGAGCCTAGGGTTCCATTTGTCCAGCTGCCCGAGCAAGCATCCTAGGCAGAGGCGCCCTTATTCTCTTGCACCCACACCAATAATCCTGGTGGGCTTTACCTCCAAATGTGTATCCCCACCCACTGCTTCCACCCGTGATCTGAGCCAGTCTCTTCTCCCCTCCTCACTGGCCTCCCTGCTCTCCTTGCCTCCTTCAATCTGTCCTCAGCACAGCAGCCAGAAGGGTCCTGCTCCCTCCTGCTCAAAGCCCTCCTGAATCTCCTTCCCAGGGTAAAAGCGTAAAAGCCAAAGGGAGCCCAGTGCCTGCGAGGACTCCACACCCAGCTCCTGTCTCCTTTCCAACCTCATCCCACGTGTGCACCCCGCTGGGGCCGCCTCAGCGTCCCTCAAACAAGGCCCTGCCACAGGACTTGCCGCCTCTAAACACACTCCCTTAGCTCCTTCAGGTCTTGGCTCAATCGTCACCACGGGAGGCCTTCCCTGGCGACCCGGTGAGAACGCCACATCCCCACTGCAGACAGTGCGCATGACCCTGCTTTTAGTTTCTCTTCACCTCTTGGCACCATCTAATCTGTTCCATATTGAACTTCTCTGTATGATCTGTCTCCCCACTGCGTGTCGGCTCTACGAGGACCAGGACTGTTCCCAGCGCCAAGAAGGGGCCCCCGGAGCATGCTCTCACAATTACTGGCTGAATAAATGCATGGCGGCTCTCCCAGCCTCACAGGGCTGTGGCAAAGGCCGAATGAGACAACCAGCCAGCAGGTCGTTAGCACATTCTCCTCAGAGGGCCTTTTTCAGTGCACAGCTTGAGGCGCCTCCTCAGGGAAGCCCACCAGCCAGCCACCTCTCCCTCTGGCACTTCCCACAGCAGTACTTGAACAGTTTTGTACAGTTCATTGTTTCCTATCCTCCAGCCCCTCTGCTGGGATGTAAATTGCTTGAGGGCTGGGGTGGCCCTGCCTCGGTCCAGCTACAGCCCCAGGGCCTAGGTAAGAGCCAGGGCAGCAAAGCAAGGGCTTGTGAAGTGTGAGGGCTCTGGTGGCTGCTGGGACCATCCTGAAGCCACCCCTTATCAACTGTGTACTCTTGGGCAAGTTCTAAACGTGGCCCTCGGACCTCAGTTTTCCCATCTGTAAAATGGAGTAATAAAAACATTACTTATTATAAAGATGGGTTGTGAGAATTAAGGGAGACAATACAGGTAAAACATCTACGTGGCACAGGGCACTAAGTGCAAAATAAATGATTTCTATTTATAGCAGGAACGTAATAAATATTTGTCAACTGAGTGAACAGAGAACAAAGGGTCCAGGGTGGGTCAGAGACACCTGGCCCTGGACCCGGCGGCTCACCGACTTTCAGAGCCAGAAGGCAGAAGGGAGCACAGAGGGCTTTAGACCAGAGGGTCTGGGCCAAGTCAAAACTGGCTGGAATGTCACTATCAGTTGTGAGGCACCTGTCCGAAGTTCAGTTATCAGTAATAAACAGAGGCGGCAGGCTGGGGTTCAAGAGCGCCCTCAGCTCCAAGACCCGAATCAACCCAAGTTCAAAGCCTGGGTCTGGCCATTTTCTATCTGTGTGACTTGAACAAAGTTTCCAAAACCTTCTCGCACCTCAGTTTCCCCATTCTGCAAAGTGGGGATTATCTTTGCTCTGACACCTTATAAATCCGCTGTGGGGGTGAACTGCGATACTGAGGTTATAAGGGAAGAGAGCACAGTGCCTTGCACAGGGTGAGCACCTAGGAAATGTTTTCAAAACTTAAACCCGTTCGAACCCCCAGGTAACCGATGGATTACGTAAAGGCAGAAATAACAGGCACATTCCAAGTCATGCTTACATCAGCGTCTTGATCAATCACTTGTATTTTTGCTGTGTTTTCCTAAGTGGGAAAAATCCAATGACTCTGAAGGACAGGGATGCCCAGCAGTCTTTTTAAAGTTGGGTGCTGGAATGTAAGTTAGGCCCTCTCAGTTACCCATAAAAGCCTGCCTTATGTTGGTGCTGCTTTAAGGAAAGCAAGCAGAAGGGGGCATGTTCTGAGCTGGAGAGAACTCATCCCATACCGGAAGCAAGAATAGCGTTTAGGACAGGCAGAAGGTGCCTTGCAATTGTCAGAGCCCCTGTGGAGGTGCTGAGCCTATTGTATACCCAGAGACCTAGGAGGCAGCCGTGGTCCTTCCCTCACACCCACAGCCAAGCCACCACCAAAACCTGATGGGCTTTATTTAACTCTTAAGAGAAAGGGTGTTCCTGGGAGGTGGGAGGACCCAGGCAGTGTACCATGGCAGGCTCCCCAGCAGTGCATCAGCTGGGCAGCACCAGGCCAGAGGGCCCAGGGCAAAGGGTGAAGGAGTGGGGTGGGGGCTCACCCTGGATGGTCCTCTTGAAGAAGGCTTTGCAGGCCTCACAGGATGCCACACCATAGTGGTAGCCAGAGGCCACGTCCCCACAGACCAGACAGAGGCGTTTGGGCAGGGAGCTGAGCACCAGCTTCCCACCACCCTGCTCGCCAGGCCCAGCCCCCTCCCCATCCTCCTCCTCTTTGTGGCCTGGGAGGCAGCGAGTGGGAGCTGGACCAGGGGCCAGGGCAGCCGGGGGCTCGGGCTCGGTCTCCGAAGAGCCCTTTGGGCTGTCGGGGCTGGCCGGCTCCGCCTTGATGTAGAGAGGCTCGATGCCCACCACCTGGCCGGACATGGCGCTGGTCACCTGCAGGGAGAGACCCGTCAGGTCCCAGGAGGTGCCAGGATGGGGGCCGCCGGGGAGACACGCTGCCACCCGGTTGCCCAACCCTGGGCCCGGGGCCAGGCTACCAGGCTCAGCAATGGGGGGAAGGGGGCAGAGTCCAAGGAAGGCTGCCCTGGAGAGGGGCCCCAACTGTTGCCATGGGAACAGAGTCTCTAGAGCCCCCAGGGCCAGTAACTGACAGAAGGTTTCCCACTTGGGAAGCTGGGAGATGCTTGCAGACTCCCTACTCCCACCCAGGCCAAGGGGCAGCATAGCCTTAGCCCCTGGTGACCTTCGACCTCAACTGGAACCCCCACCCGAAGCAGGATCCCTCCCACTTTTCTCCAGATGTTGGGGTCCTTGATGATCTCCCTGTGGCTAGGGTGCCTTCCATTCGAGAGCACACACTGCAGCACACAAACCCGAGGGCTGTGGACGCGTTCACACGCCCGTGTTCACGGCCTCCCACACTCCCACTCATCTGGGTTCGCACACTGGCTGAGACTCTCTTGGGGACTTTCACACTCACACGGCGTTTTCCAAACCCCAGTCCTCACTCACGCTCACCCGAAGTCCTCACCCCGTAAACACAAACTCACACTCGAGGCTCATAACCACACACTGACACCGGCACAGACTGGTGAGAGCGCAGGGCCTTGCCCACCTGACGCAGCGCCCCCTCCCCTGGCCGGCAGGCGCCGCTCCACCTCCCTGCACCCCCGGCCTGCGCGGCGCCCCGCGCGCGCTCTCCCGCCCGCTGCCGCAGAGCCCGCCACCTCCCGGAGCGCTCGGCCCCGCCACCCCCCACCCTGCGCACATCTACGGGAAGTTGCCCAAAGTTGCTGCGCCTCCCTCCCCCCCGCCCGCGGGGGACCTCTAGCAGGTCATCAGGAAGTAAACGGGGAGCGCCCAGGAGGAGGAAGTTCTCCCCAGCCGGTGCGGTGACCTTTGACCTACAGAGGAGGGTGGCCCAAGGCCCCTGGAGCGCCCCCACGTGGTCCCCAAAGCCCCTTCCCCGGCAGAGAACCCTCCCACCTCCCAGCCCGGCCCGCCCCTGGGACTCCGGCGGCCCCAGGTGCCGGCCTGAACCCTGCCC
>JAKSZT010053990.1:3727229-3781575 GCA_026826555.1 Tolypeutes matacus | reverse complement strand
GCTCCCCTCCGCCCCCGACCTGGGGCTCCGGCAGGGCGGGCGGGCAGGCATGGGGGCCGAGCGGCCCGGAGCGCCGGGGTGAGCCGGGGGCCGCGGGCGGCCCCTCCTCCGCCGCCTCCTCGGGCCGCGCCGCCCCGCCGCGCCGCGTCCCCTCACTCGGCGGCGCCGCCGGCGGCTTGTAGGACACAAAAGGACATCGCGGCCGCTTCCTACTCCGCTTCCTCCAGCTGACAGCGGGGGCGGGGCCGGCCTGCGCATGCAAAGCAGGGGGCGGGGCCCGGCGCTCTATGCTAATCAGCCCAGTGGGGCGGGCGGCGCCTGCGTGCCTGAACGGGGCGAGGCGGAGCCGGCACGGCCCGTGGGCGGGCCTTCGCGGAGGCCCCGCCCAGCCGCAGCCGCGGGGGGCGGGGCCCGCGAGACGCGCAGACGCCCAGGGAATAGGAACGCGGGGCGGGTGGGGCGGGGCGCGCTGTTACGAAACGGAGGAGGCGGGGCGCGCCGCGCGCGAGACGAGTGGGCGAGGTCGCCCCGCGGCCGCAGCTGCTGGGAAAGGAGACGATATACATATGGAAATGAGGGGGCGGGGCGAGCGGAGACGTTGGGGCATCTGCATATGCATAAGGGCGGGGCCTAGCACTTCCCAGCGGCAGAGGAGACTCTGGCCCTTCTCCTTTTCTTCCCCCCAAGGTAACACGACCGGGGAGCCTGGACCCCAGACCCAATATTCCCGCAGAGCTGCCGAAGCCGGGGCAGGAGCAGCAGAGCTAAAACACACAGAGGCCTTGGATTTCGAGTCCCTGGAAGGCGGGGCCGATAGGGCTTGGACCCAGCAGGCTCAAGGTCACTGCGGTGACCGAGTGAAGGTCACGGGGAAGGGCGGAGCCACAGCGTCCGTCTCTAGCGGGCAACCACGCACTGACTCGCGGACCATGCACAGACTTTTATTTCTCTAGGGCTCAGATTCCACGTGGACGGGGTCGGGCTTGGGTCTGGGGACAGGGCAGGGATCCGGGCTGGAGTCGGAGCGCTCGAGCCGGTGGCGGTGCTCTCAGTTCAATAAGATGTTCAGCCTCTTGTTCCGGCGCCTCTTGAGCCCCTCGACGTGTCGCTGCAGCTGCTTGGTCAGCAAGTGGTCCCAGCCGATCCCGGAGCGGTAGCCTAGGAGGAGGGCAGGGTTCTGCTCAGGGCAGCGAGCAGTGGGATGGCCTCGACGGCAGCGGGCGCCGCGAAGGTGATTCGAAGAACCGCGGGGTGATTTGGGGTGGCCAGAGAGCTGGGCGCTTGGGTCTGTTAGTTTGGGGAACTTTCCATTTCCAAGGTGTTGGGCCACTGTCGGATTTGTTTTCAATGGACAAAGCTTAGACCTGTGCTCCAAAAAGATGAGGTAGGGAGGGTAAAAGGCGAGGGTTCAGGTTGCGGATGCCTGAGGACCAGGCTAGAGAAGGTATTGCAGGCCCGAAGTAGGGCAGTAGTAGCTGGAAGCTTAGAGAACACCTGGATCACCCACTCTAAGCCCTGAACTGGCCGTTTCTAGCCCCGACCTTCCTTCATGAGCAGTGGAAATTTACCCAAATCATCCACTGCTTGCTGTCCAGAGGCTGCCACCCCCATTGGGCAAATGAAGTAACAGCCCAGAGAAGCCACATTAGCTAGAGCATGCTGCCCTAAGGCCAGAGCCCAGGTCCCTGATGGTCACCCTGTGCTCGTCCCACTGGGTCTCCTTGCACAGGTTCCCTGAACTTTCTTTTTCTCAAGAAAAAAAAATGTATTAGAGAAGTTGTGGGTCTACTGAACAATCATGCATAAAATACAGGATTCCCATATACCACCCTATTATTAACATCTTACATTGGTGTGGTACAGTTGTTTTAATAGATGAAAGCACTTTTATTATTGTACTATTAACTATAGTCTGTAGTTGAACTTAGGGTTCACTGTTTGTGTAGTGCAAACACATGGATTTTTTTTTTTTTTTTAATTCTATCAACTTTTTACTTTTGTGTGGGGCCCCAGGAATATCTGTGAGGTAAGGGGATCTGAGCAGGCATACACATCCTTAAAACTCCACCCCATAGGCCCAGGCCCTGCAGAACCCCCCAGGATCTCTTGTGGAAGCTGGGGAAGGGGCGAGTACTCACTGTGGAGGGCCCTGGTAAGGATTTCCAGAGCTTCTTTCTCCATGAGCTCCGTCAGGGGCAGTGGCAGCTGGAGAGGCAGCAAGGAGCACAGGTGTCCAGGGGACCCTTGCTCTGCCCAGAGCTGAAAATGCCCCACCTGCTCCCTCCAGCCTCCAGACCCCCCAACCAGACTGCCTGCCTCTCCCGTCTGCCAACCCCCAACTCGCCCGTTCCCCCACCCCAGTAAAACTCTCAGTCCCTGGGACCCTCCAACCCTGTTCTGCTGCTCCGCCCAATAGGCTCGATGGGGTGTGTGCTTCGAAAGACTGAACGATGACTCTAGGAGAAGAGAAAAGAGGGATTAGTTATCTGTAGGCTCCCTGGTCTGCCCTGGAGCAGAAGAGATGTGAGGGTAGGCGTGGGGTTGGGGGGGGGGGGAGTGGCCTTCAAAAACCACTACCAGGGTCTACTTAGTGGGAGACAATCTGGGCTTTAGTGTACCACCCACTGGAGTCCAGTTCTGACTGTCCCACTAGGACACTTAGGGCCAGTGATGGAACCTTTCTGATCCCCCAAGTTCCTCTTCTGTAAAATGGGGGTAATAACAGTGGCTTCGGGGGCCGATGTGGCTCAAATGGCTGGGCTTCCGTCTCCCATATGGAGGGACCTGGGTTCCATCCCCAGGACCTCCCGGTAAAAATAAAAAATAACAGTGGCCCCTTATCAAGGTCGTGAAGTTTAAAGGTCATAAAGCATAGGAAACCCTGTGCCTGGCACATAGCAAGTGCTCAGTAAGTGGCAGTTGTTACACTCTTGTCGGTTCCAATGCCCTGATAAACCTTTAGAGTTGGCGGTGAGGGAGGGGTAAGGAGAGGAGGCAAGTCCGGCTCCAACCAGTGGGCAGCACATAGTTGGCTGCTGGAAAATTGTAACCAATGACTGAATGAATGAGACACGCCCTCATCCACCACCAGCCGCAGACCACACGGATTTGCCTCCCTCCTCTCGACTGGCGCAGTGATTCCATTTAAAACGCCTGTCCCACCGCACTGCCTCTGCGCATTTTGGTGCGGGTCCTCTCCCTTCCAGGCCCTTATAACCTGCCTGCCCGGTAGGGGGCGCGCCAAGAAAGCCTGGTTGATTAAAGCTCAGATTTTATCTGGCGCCCATCCTCGCGGATGCTTAGAAACCTGGATGCTATCAGCCTCCCCCCATTTTCCAGCAATGGAAATTGAGGCCCCGGCCAGTCCCCCTACCCCGTGGGCGCCCACGGCCTCGCAAAGCCAAACTGACCTGCCTCGGTCTTGGAGACGCCGTCCCCCTCCTCTAAATTGCTTCCCAGGGAGCTGCTGCGGCGCAACTCCAGCCCCAACAAGATGTGCTCGTCCATCACTTCTTGCCTGAAGCTGTCCTTGTCTCCCGGAGTAGCGCTCCCTCCCTCATCTGGCTCGTTCCTGGCGGTATCCGAGTCGAGGTCGGCCTCCTGGCCGTGCAAGCCCTTGCGGCTTGGGCTGTCGGCCTCCATGTCGCAGCCCTCGGCGACCGTGGGCAGCGGCAGGGCCAGCTGCTGCTGGGACAGCGTGGCCGTGGACCACAGATGCCGGATGTCGCTCGTCCGTCTCGACTCGCCTGAGCCGCGGCGGTCTGAAAGCTTGCCCGACTCCTGTGGGCCACACACAATGAGGGGAGCCGAGGGTCGCGGGGAGCTGGGAGGGGGGCTGGGAGCGGGGATCCTGAGCCAGGCCCGCAGTGAGAGGTTAGGCTACGGGCCCGGGTCGCCCCTAGGACGAGTCTAGGGGCTGACAGTCGGCCGAGATTCCAGAAGAGGCCGCGGCCTGGCGGGCGGGGGGGGGGGATTCTTACTTTAGACGACTTTTCCTCCATGGTCCCTCCCTAACCGACCCAGGCGCCAGAGGCCTGGGGCGAGGAGGAGGAGGTCACGCTCCAGGAAGGGGGCGGGGCGGGTCTCGTTCCGGAACGGCGGTGGGGATCTCGCGCGTGGAGGGTACAGGCTGCAGCCCTCCACACTTAGAGGCCACTGCCTCCCCCACCCCCCCGCCCCCGGGGGCTGAGGTTGGAGACGCAGCGGGTCGTGGCGGATTCCGACGTCGGCCCCTACCGCGCAGTGTCCAGAGCTGACACACCGACCTGAGCGCAGTGGCTGCGAGCCGGGCTGTGTCCGACGTGGGTGCCCAGGGGACCTCAGCCTGGGGGTCACGGGAGCCTTGGCTGAGTCCCCGCGACGGCCCTACGCAAGCACGCCCGCGGTCACTCGCGCCCCCGGAGCGCGCACGCTCGCCGCGGCACATGTTTTTGTTTATTGATCCAGGCTTTGAGGCACAGTTGTGAGGTGCTGTGAGGGACAGGCCCGGCCAGGGCAGCAAACCGAAAGCCTTGGGGGTCTAGAAATGGATGGATGGGGTGGGTAATGGGGGTGGCGGACAGACAACCAGAGCCTCCTCTCCAGGTTTCAGTGCCGTGGAGAAGAGGGGTCTTTGGTCAAACAAGCTGGGCATGCCAGGGAGAGAGCAGGAACAAGGCCCTTTGAAGAGGCCCAGGCCGGGGGTCCTGCCCCTACACGGGCTCGCTTTTGTCCCGGGGACGGCCGGGGCCCCGGGGTCGCGAGGGCTTCCTGGGGGGGTTGGGGCGGCGGCGGCCACGGGGGGCGCGGGGCGCGCAGCCACGCTCGCTCTGCGTGTCGGAGGACTCGTCGATGAAGGCCAGATTCTCGCTGGGGTAATCCAGGGCAGAGGCGGTGGGCGGAGAGGGTGGCTCGGACTTTTGGGGGGCCGTAGCGGGTCGGGGCTGGGAGGCGGGCTGCGCTGAAGCCCGCGGCGGAGGCAGAGGCGGCCTCTCCTTCTCCTCCTTCTCCTTCTCCTCTGGCGGCGGTGCCGGGGGCCCGGCTCGCTGGGTCACCCGCGCCGTCACCGTGCCGGTCCAGCTGGCGGCTTGCGCGGTGAGACCGCCCATCTAGACGGAGAGGAAAGGCGACTTCCAGCGCGCTGGGCCGGGGGGGGGGTCCTCGACCGCCTCCTCTATCCCCTTCGCTCTCCCCTTCGCCAATCAGGCACCGTCCCCTCTTCCTCCTGGTCCTCTTCCCTCAGCCCTCGCGAGGAGAGGACAGCGCCTGACCTGAGCCACGCCCTCTCCCCTCCCCTATCCGCACCGAAGCACCCCCTTCCCCAAGAGCCTTTCTAGAAAGCCTCGGTTTTATTTCAGTGCCTCATCCCATGCCCCTAGAGGACTTCATGCCTCCATCTGGCTTCTTTGCTGGGTGCTCCGAGTAGGGTAGCAAAATACAGGAATCCCAGTTAAATGTGAACTTCAGATAAAGAACAACAGGGGGTCGGATGTGGCTCAACTGGTTGGGCGTCTGTCTCCCATATGGAGGGACCCGGGGGACCTCCCGGTAAAAAAAAAAAACTGAAAGTTTAGTGTATGCCGCATGCAATATTTGGGACATACTTATATTAAAATATTATTCCTTCTTTATCTGAAATTCGCATTTAGCTGGGCTTCCTCCAGTTTTTATGTGCTAAATCTGGGAACCCAATCCATTGAAGAAGAGGTAGCGCCTTCACCCACCAAGCTGGCCGAGTTTACCCCTCTGTTTCCCGCCTCGGCGGGCGCACTCAGGGACTCAGCCCGACCCTGCCCTTGACGATCCACTCTCTGGAAGGAAGTGGGACTAGTCCACGAGCCTCTGGGGCACCGCGGGTCTGTTCCACCGTGCAGGCGCGACTCCGACCCTGGGGGGCGCCTACCTCGGCCCGAGTGCGGCGGGACACGACTCGCAGCCAGTTCCCGATGGTGGCGAGCACCGAGGCGAAGTAGGCCAGGCCGAGCAGGATCCAGAACCACACCAGTGGTTGGTAGGCTGGAGAGTCGTGATTGGGGTCCGCGCCTGAGATGCCACCGGGGAGGGAGGAAAGAAATTGACTGTGGGACAGGCAAGGCGCTGGGAGCGGCTAGTTCCCTGGCCCTCTCCCCAGCTCACTGAGGGCCATGGGTATGTGCTAGTGTGTGTGAATACCCCCCAGGAAGGTGAGTGTACAGGAGACGAGCATGTTCAAGAGCATGCACATGTGTGCACTCATGGGGTGCAGACCTGCAAGAATGTAAGTGTGCATGAAGTGTGGTGTGTGTGTGAGAATGTGAGAATGCATTCCATCAGGGGAAGTAGGTGTTGGAGCAATGAAATGTGCGTGCACAGACACCACGTGGAATTTGGAGGGAGAGGCCCTGGGCGGGAGATGTGAGTGGGGGAGGGCACCCTGGCAGGGCAGGAGGAGCGGCCTCACCGGCCACATAGTCGCCGAAGCCCACGGTGGTGAGCGTCACTACCACGAAGTAGATGGCCTCCAGCTTGCTCCAGCCTTCCACGTAGCAGAACACAAACGTGGGCGTGAGAACAAAGAGCAGGCAGCCGACCAGTAGAAACAGCACCGCCGACAGCACTCTCACCAGCTCCGGTGGCACGTGCCACTTCTGCGGAGAAGGGCAGTGGACACGGTAGGAGAGACCCATCCACTCCCGCAGTCCGGGAGCCTTGCAGGCGAAGCTCTGCGGTCTAGGGGCGCGCGCTCACGTGCGGGGGACAAAGGGAAGGGTATCCCGGCCCCATACAAGGGCGCACCCGGCGTGGAGCAGCTCACCAGGAAGATGGCTTCGATGTGGCCGATGCCGCGGCGCAGGGAGGAGCCCAGCCGGTCCCCGACCCCCGCCAGCAGGATCCCAAACAGCGGGATGCCCACAAGCGCGTAAAAGATGCAGAAGAGGCGCCCCGCGTCCGTGCGCAGGGCCGCGTTGCCATAGCCTGGGCAGAGGGGCCGTGCCGGACGTCTAAGGGCCGCCTCGCACCCTTTACCTCCCGCTGCACCTTCCCCCACGAGGAAGCCCCGCCCTCCCTGAGCCACTGCCTCCACATGCCCCGTCCCCTCCCCCACCGATGGTGGTGATAATGGTGCCGGAGAAAAAGAAGGCGCTGCCCAGATCCCAGGCTGAGCGGCTGCTGTTACTGGTCGAGTTGGTTTCTGGATCCGCACCCCCTCCCAGGGCGTCAGCCACCTCCTGCAGGACAAGGCACGGGAGCAGGAACCTCAGTTCTCTCTCCAGTCCTGGCCAGCCCCAGCCCCTCCAGCCTCCAGGGTGCTTCCCTTCCTACCCCTTCCAGCTCTCCCCTTTTCCTTTGGCCTTCCTGAAGGCAGTCCCCGTAGAGCAGAGGTTGCAAATTGGGTGGCCCCATCCACGTGCCAGCAAGTTTTTTGACCCCCACAATGTTTTAGAAACCTTTCCTTTATCTGCTCCCTAATTTCACACAACAGATTTCCAGCTTTACAGTGGTCAGAAGCAAGGATTCTGGGACCAGACTGCCTGGGTGCAAATCTTGCTGACCTCACTCATCTGACTGTGTGACCTGGGCTGGGCAAATTAACACTCTGTACCTTTGTTTGGGGATCTAACAAGTGGAGATGATGATAACAGTACGTATCTCATAGAGTTGTTGTGAAGTTAAAGCCCTTACAAACAGCATGTTAAACCAGTAAGTTTCCAAGTGGCGATCATGGTCAGTGGCGATCACGGTCAGGAAAGTCAACTTTCCACAGACCCCACCATGCCCTGTTGTCTCTATTGGAAGCTGAGTTTGATCCCCTTGCCTTATAAAACCCAATGAAAGGTTAGGACCTTCTTTCCAAGAAGGTATATATACCCTCAACTTTTTCATCCAATTTTAGGAGGTTCATGGACCTCACCCCCACCCCATCCTGCTGACGTCTAAGGCAAACCTGTGCCATATGACAGGTATTCAAATATCAATTGAATGAAATGACCAAGCATCTGCCCCTTGAGGGCGGATCCTTTGGGGGCAGTTTCTGTGTTTTGAGGATGCCAGCTCTGGCTCTAGCTGACAGGTCAGAGCATAATGGGTGTTTGTATGTGTGCAGGACTCTTCTTCCAGGAGCACAGCACCAAAAGACAAGACTGGGTGTGGATGGGATCACAAATCACCTCCTTTCTCCCTGACTGCAGTCCTCATTAGCAAGACCCATTCCAAATTCATCTCCCTAAAGTGACAGCTCCAAATTCTCCATGGCTGTCTGCTAGATGTACAAGAGAGTCCAAACTCTCCAGTTCGGCATTCAAGCCCCCCCTTTTTTTTCCCCAACCTGGTCCCAACCCCCTTTTTTCCAGGCTTCTCTACTGGGACCCCAAGGTATGACAGCCTTACCCCCACATGTTTTTAGAGGATCCCATTTACTGAAGCAATAAGTTTTAAATAAAGCCAAGCAGTGAGATATATGATTAAACATGATTTAATTTTTATTTTGCAAAACTTTTCCAATAAATTCACTACTTTGGGGAAAAAATATCCTTTGTCATCCTCTGTGCTCTAATTTTTGCTTCATATGACTAGGCATCTGCTAAATCTGGGTTCTGCACAAACACTCTGAGCTCACCAGCTTCTAGGCCTTCGTGCTGTGCTGGTCCCCTGCCTGGGCGTCTCCTGCCCCCAGTTACAATCTCTAAACTACCCATCTCACCCACCCCTGGCATCTCCCTCTTCACCTCCAGCACCCTGCCCAGGGCCCAGCACACTATCAGGGTCCGTAAAGAAGGCAGGAAGCAAAGGCTCCTCCCCACCACGTCCTACAGTGGGTGACCTGTCCTGGGTCTGTCCCCTCGCCTGGATGAGAGATCCCCCAGAGCAGTGTGTGCATCTGCTCCCCTGGCCGTCAGGTGGTGTAGGGTACCGCCCTAGCACACAGTAGGAGTGACTCTTACTGTGAAAGAGAAATAAAGCAGCTGCCATCTGCCCTCCCCCCTTCTGAAACCTGCCACTCCTTTTCTTCTTCTTTCTTATCCAGGAAAAAAAGCAATTCCACTGTGAAGATAAAATAGGTCAGGTACCCTCCCTCCCTCTGCCCTGTGGTCTGGCTCAGCACACTGGAAGTATCAGAGTCACTGTCAGGCTGCCTGTATCCTGGCCCCACCCCATCCTCAGCTCTGCCCAGGTCCTGCCACCTGGGAATCTGCTGGAACACTGAGGCTTCCATGTCAATTGGCCCCTCCCTCCACAAAGGCTGGCCTAGGAAAGAGATCCTCATCGATAAACTGATAAACACTAATTAATTAAAGCTAAATCTCAATATTTTCATGACAGTGACTCAGAAATCAGAGAAAGTCACAGAGGTGCTTGCCTGGCTGTACCCCCAGAAGGCTGAGTCCAGCACTTTCTTCAGCCACTGGACCTCGGCTGATGGGGAGTGCCCCAGGGAAGATGATGTCACCCATCCCTGCCTTGCCCTCACCCCTCCCATTTCAGTAGGGTAAGCGTGAGTACCCATGAGGGTCCTGGAACTTTCTGAAGTTATCATCTGTACATAGCTGTACTGGGGTGGGGTGGGGGGGAGTGTTTGCAGAGTTCTTGGGTTTCTCTAAGTAAGTGTAGGAACCACTCTCTAGGGTTGCCAGACTTTGTCAATAAAAATATTGTATGGGACATACTTCTCAGCAAAAACTATTCACTGTTTATCTGAACACTCAAATCTAACTGGGCTTCCTGGATTTTCTGTGGCAACCCTAACCCAGGAAGTTAGACCTATGACAATGTCACATATCCAGAGGGTTTCAGCCATTTGGTCATTTCTTCATTCATCATTTCTCCATTCAACCACCATCACACAGTGAAAGAAACCTTCCAGGAGCACAGCCCTTGTGCAGGCACCCTAAGGGAAACGGATGACCCCATGGCCACCACGTGGAAAGCACAGAGGCCTGGATGGGAGTCTCTGCCCCCAGCCTTCCCAGCAGCCCCTTGCCCAGGGGCACCAAGCTGGAAGCACAGGCTCTACCACATGCACTTGGTTCCAGGAGCTCAGGGGTGACCCACGGAGGGGCGCTCACCCCCACACACCTTGATGAAGTTCCCCAGCACCTGGTCGTCCACACACGGGTGGGCCCTCAGGAACTTCTCTCGGACCTGCTGCAGCTCCCTCTGGGCCTGCTGCTCGTGGGGCTGCTCCAGGGCCTGGAACACCAGGGCACCCGACACCAAGTAGAGCAGGACTAGCGCCAGCAACGCCAGCAGCGTGGTGCTGCGCATGGCGTGGCCCGGGGCCCGGGCAATTCCACTGCCCGCCTGGGGGGGGCGGGCAGGGGGCTCCTGGGGAGCTGCGGTCACTGCGGGCAGAACCAGGGATGCTGGGATCAACAGCCTGGTCTGATACCCCTACACCATCCCCTTCTATCCCCCCACACACCCCAAGGTCCTCGGAACCCCCACCCCCACACACACACACACACACTGCACCCAGAGGCCTCTCCTCACATTCCTCTGGTTGAACACAAGGTGCCAGGTGCACACCCGGTACTCCCTGCGTAGACCCGTCCTCTCCTCCCACCGCCCACCTCCGGTGTTTCCCTTAGCCCCGCTGCCCATCCCTCGGCCCCTGTCCGGGGACTCCAGGGTGTAAGAGAAGAGGACACGGGGAGGGGAAAGGAAGGCGAGGAGAAGGGGGAGAGCCTGAGCCTCGGGAGGGAGGGTCGGGGCGAGTGAGAAAACGCACGGGGGTTGGAAGGGGCATGGGGAAACCGCAGATCCCGGCCTTGGAGGAGGCGGCTGAGGCGCGCGGAGAGGCCGGATCGCGCAAGGCGGGGACCGAGCACGGCAGGTCCCGGCCCTCCGGCTGCCGCAGCATCTTCACGGCTCCGCGCCCAGCCGCGCCGGGATGGGTTCGCCCCGCGTCCCGCCAGGCTTTCGAGGAACCCAGGGGCGGGTCCCGGCCGCGGCGCCGAGCGCGGGAGGTGGGGGGAGGGCGCCGGGTTTCGGGCAGGAGCGGGCAGGAGCGGGCCCCACGCGGCAGCCCCCGGGACGGCTGTCGGCCCGCAGGGAGAGCGGGCGGCGGCCCCCACTGGCACACACGCCCTAACGCGCTCAGCCACACGCGGGCACCAGGGCCCGCGCGCCCCCGCCCCGCCAGGTGGCCCCCGCCCGCGCCGCTGCCCAGGCTGCACGCACGCCCTCCACCTGCACACCCCGCGTACTCACCGGCACGCCCGGAACCCCATGGATGCGCTGGGCGCTCGGAGCACCCCAGTGGTCCCCGCACACGCGTGCACACACTCGCGTGCACACAGCCAGCCCGCAGCGCCCGCCCAGACAGTGCACACACGCCGCTCGCTCCCACCTCCTCCTCCGCGTCTCCAAGTCAACGCCTCCGAGCGTGACGGGCGGCGGGACGCGCTGCCGCACCGCTCCCCGCGGCGCCCACGCGCTCGAGGGGGCGCCCCGCCCGACCAGCCTACCCCGCGAGCCCCTGCCCCCGAGTTCTGGCCACGCTTCCGCCCCGCACTCACTGTCGGTCGCTCTGCAGCTGCGGATGCAGCTCGGGCTCCGGGTACCGCTGGGCCGCGGAGGCGGCGGCGGCAGGGGCAGGGGCGGAGCGGAGCGGGCGACCGCGGGCGGGCTGGGACCCCCTCCCTCCGCCAGAAGCCCCCCTTCTCCCGTACTTAACCCCTCCCGCGCCGGCCTCGCTCAGTCAGTGCCGCGCCCTCGCCGCCCGCGCCGCCCCCGCGGCCCCTTACCTGAGACCGCCCGACCTGATCGCAGAGGGGCCGCAGAGGGGTCGCCGCTGGGGCCAGCTTCGAGTTTCCGGCTGCAGCCCTGGCGCTGCCCCCCGGGCCGACAGGTGTGGCCAGCGGGACGGCCCCGGGCTGGGCATCAGTGCACCCACCCTCCAGACAGGCGCCACGCTCATCTCCGGGCATCTCCCAGGCCCATTCCCGGATTGGGATGGGCCCTCATCTCTCCGCCCCTGGGGGCAGCCCGGTCCTTGGGCTCAGCACTTTGCCAGCCAGGGATTGAGGGAACAAAGGGGTGGGGTACCCCGCTGTGGCCATCTGGGGTTGACCGACAGAGGGGTTGGGACCCCCCGCTGGGCAATCACTGCTGCTGCACTTCCTGCTCCAATTTCGGTCTCCCCAGCTCTAGATCCTCCCCTCCAGGCCCAGGGGTCAGCCCCAGGGGCTGCAGCTGCCCGCCAAGCCCAGCATGGAACTCCTAAGAGCCTCCAGCCCCTGCTTTGTTCCAGACCCCACCCCCACCCCTCCCTGCTCTCACCCCACTTCTTTACATGCCCCATCTCTTCAAAGACCCTCCTCTGCTCCCTTCTGGACCTCAACCTTCCAGCAGGGGCTTTAAAGCTGACCACCCCCTACCAGCAGGGAGCCTGGAGAGGTTACCTAACTCTGAGAATCATCTCCCAGCCCAACAAAAAAGGAATGGTAATTATCACCTCCAGCTGCAGAGAGACAAAAGACAGATGAACAGACATAGGACACAGACACTGTTTATTAAGTGGCAGGTGCAGGAGAGGTGGCCGGCTCCGGCGTGGATGCGGAGGTGGCAGGCTCATGCCAAGGTGCTGTGGGCATCTGGTAGCCAGGGCCAGGCCCCCGACCTGAGGGGGGCGGCACAAGCTCACTACGACAGGAGCAGCCAAGGAGCCGGCCGGGGACAAGGTGCCCACAGTCCCTGGGACCCTGGGCAAGATGTGGCAGACAAATTTGGCCCAGGGGCCTGGGCAGAGGGGGACTGGGGTCTGAACATCCTGGGGAGAGTGGGGGGATCACGTCTGCGGGGTGGAGTAGAGACAGTGGTGGTGGCCGCCCGGTCCCGGCACCTGGGAGAAGAGCAGAGGAGTGGTCCGCGTCTGGCTGCCCCCGCACCAGCCCGGCTCGCGCCCGATGGCGCCGTACCAGCTGCCCGAGCCTAGGCTGCCTGACATGCTGCAGGCAGAGAAACAGGGTCAGTCCCAGGGCGGTGACCAAGGCCAGAGCCACAGAAGCTGGGGGAGGGAGACAGGCGTAGAACAGAGCATGCTGGGCGGAGCTCCGGGGAACCCCTGTGACCCACCCAGACCTCCAGAGCCCCGGGCTTGAGCCCTCCAGACCATGGCAAACTGCATCTTGGGGTGGGGCGAGCAATAGGAAACCAGAAGGGGAAACAAAGGCCACAGGGGACAGGACCAGGCTCTAAGTCCCCAAGGCTCCTGGGGATGGGGGGCTGGGGCTCCTACCTGGTGCTCTCGCCCCGGCCGTGCTCCCAAGAGCAGCCCTCGTCCTCACAGTGCCCAGCCCGGTCAAAGAAGTAGGAACGGGAGCCAAAAACCTGCCCGTTGAGGATACGGCTGGTGCTCTGGGGGGAGGAAGCCACCCTCAGGGCTTTCTCCTGGCTCCCACTGGTCCCCCCAGCCCCTGCCCCCGGGGCCTGCAGTGCCCACCCTTGGCCCCTGGCCCCGCAGAGGCGGGCAGAGGCCCTCACCAGGTCCTGTGCAGGCCGGTGCACCCGGAAGAAGCCCACCAGCAGCGTGGTGGGCAGCAGCTCCCACACAAAGAGGATGAGGCCAAACACCAGGTAGCCTTTGTTCCCCAGGTCATTCACCAGGTCCGCCTGTGGGAAGGCAGCGGCTTGTGCCAGTCCGCAATCGTGCCAACGGGACACCGCGGCAGGGCCCGGGCTGGCTACTAAGGAATGCCCACCTGGTCAGAGACGTTGTACCAGTCATAGTCAAAGGCGTCCAGCCGGCTCTGGGGGGCCAAGGCCAAGGCAGCCAAGTTGTAGCAGGCCCGGCTGGCATAGAGCAGGACCATGGCACCACCCATCGCGGCTGCCTGGCACACACTGGTCCCCTGGTACAGAGGACAACAGGGGACTCTTGAGGTGAGGTGGCGCCGGGCTTCCTCTCTACCCTGAAGACCCCTGTCCAATAAACCTGGCGATGCAGAGGCCCCAAAGGACCCCCGGGCATCAGAGCCTATGGCCCTACCTTGGCCTCCAGGTAGATGCTGGTGGAGGGGGCCCGACGGGCCACGAGGCAGAGGCAGGCGGCAAGAGAGAGTGCGCAGATGACGAAGAGGGAGTCGCTCACCAAGACACGAACCAGCAGTAGGGCCCAGGGCTGCACCCGGCGCCGGCGGGACAGCACAGCACACAGCACATTCACCAGCAGAAAGAGCAGGGAGGCTCCTACGAAGGCCCCGCGGACGGCCAGCCTGCAGCCCACAGCACGGTCAGCTCCAGAGGGTGGGTGCCCTTGGCTCTCACGGCCCACCCAGCCTCCCCTGGGAGACTCTGCTGCTCCAGTTTTACAGATGCGGAAACTGAGGCCCAAAGAGGTCAGTAGGCAACTGACAGCCATGGGACAGGGAATCAGAAATCTGGGTTTCAGCCCTGGCTCTGCTGCCTGCCAGCTCTGTGACCTTGAACATACTGCTTTACCTTGCTGGGCCTCAGTTTCTTCATCTCTCAAATGGGGATAATAATGACCTCACGGGTTAATTATAAAAATAAAAGATGTTTGAGAAAGCTCTTTAGAACGTTACACAAAGGTCAGGGGTATCGCTGCCCAAGGTCTCCCAGAGATGTATGCAGTTTGGCTTTGGAGTATCCATGGGCTGGAGCCCCCTGCTCTTCCGCTGTCCTTGGTCCTCGCCCCTCGCAGCTATCACAGCTGTTCTGTCATTGTTGCCCTTCACACATGCAATGCTGCTGATGAGCCATCTGTGCCAGGTGCTTTAACTTTTCAAGCTCACTCACAAACATTCCCTGGGTTGCCCTTGCCTCAGCCCAGCAAGGTAGGAAGGGATGGGTACCGGGCTGCTCCCAGCTCCCGGCTCCCGGCTCCCGGCCCCCGGCCAGGAGGCAGAGCCCACCAGTTCCCTGAGTACTTACAAGCCTCGGCTCATCTCTGGCCGACGCTTCGCCTTGGCCTTGAACACCACCTGAGAGCAGAGATGTCCATCACTCCTTGCAGCCCTTGGGGCTTATCTACCCCACCCCCTGACTCTACCCCCACCCATTACCATGGTTACCTGGGCAAAGTAGAGGTTCATAAGCGTCAGGGTGAAGAACTGCAGGCAGACAGGGCAGCAGTAGAGAAGCCAAAAGGGCAGGGGCCCCAGACGGTTGGCTCGGGGGGTATCTCGGAAGTAGAAGGAAAAGAGAGTGGTACGCAAGGCAGCCCAGAGCAGACAGAGAGCCAGGAACACCGTCTGATAGCTGAGACGCTTGTGCCCATACAGGAGCACCAGCCAGAGCTGGGCATAGACGGAGAAGAAGAGCAGGGCATACAGGGTGGTGTAGGCCGCAGTCAGTCCCAGGGTCACGGCCGGCGGCAGTGCAGGCACAAGCCCAGCAGCAGGCACCAGGCCAGACAGGTTACTCTCCATGGCAGGGAGGGAGGCCTGAATCCCGGAGACAGAGATGGAGGGGCTGGCCGGGAGCCAAGGAAATAAATACCGGGGGTGGGGGTAGGTGGGTATTGCAGGGTGCTGCTGAGACAGAGGGATGGCTGGCCAGGCCTTGCCCCCTCACCAGCGGGACCCTTGGGCCGGGGCCCCTCACTCAGGGGCGTGGAAGGACAGGCTGTCCTCTACAGAGCAGACGGGGGTCTCCTTCCCGGGCCACCTCCAGAACCAGGGTGTGAGGGCGCAGACGCAGGAGAGGGGTCCCTGGCCTTGGTTGCTCGTGAAGGTCCCGGCAGGAGGGGGAGAGCCGGCCGGTGCCTGTTCGCTCAGGACAGGGCCACTGCAGGCGCCCCAACGCCCCGCTCTCCCCCTCCCCAGGATGGGGGGGACTCGCTCCCTTCCAGTAATAGGGATTGGGGGGCGCCTCTGCCTTCTCTCCTCGGAATTCCGGACGCCGCCCCCACCCCACCCCCACCGCGTCCGCTCTCCAGCCGCGGGCGGCGGGAGGAGGCTGCCGCCGGGTCCTCAGGCCACCTCTGGGGAGCCGGCTCCGGTAGCCGGGACCCGGGGCTCCGGCTCCCCGGCTCCCGCTGTTCCGCCCCCTCCTGCGCCTGCGCGGGCGCAGTCCGCTACGCAAAGTGCGCAGGGGCCGGCCCTGGCGCCGCAGCCCAGCGCCGCGCCCGCCGTGGGGCTGTTCGAGAATCGGCGCGAGCTGCGCAGCGGGCGGGCGCCAGGAGTTACGGGAGGTGGCGGGCGGCTGAGACGCTAGGGCCGCGCCGCATCCGCCGTACGCCAGAGTGGGCAATGGCCTGGGCCACCAGCCCTAACGCGGCCGGCGGCTCTCACATTTCCCTCCCCTATTCCCAATTTGGATCGCGCCGCCCAGCCGGGGGCGGCAACGACGGCCCCTCACTTCGCCCCTGAAGGAAACTTCCGCCCATAGCCAAGATGGCCTCCGAGCCCCGCCCCCTGGGCCTCTACCCGCCCGGCCCGGGAGCCCCCGGCAGTGCGCCAGCCCCCACGCGCGGGCCCGCCGAGGCTCCCGCTCACCTGGCTGGCCGCCCCGCAAGCCCTAGGGCTCGCCTTCACAGGGGTCCCTGTCCCTTCTCCTGCGCCGGGACAGCCATCCTGCCAGGGCGGAGGCTCCCTCTCTTATCTCGATCGCGCCCGAGATGGCGCCGGGAGCGGTGCCCCCGCTGCGGGCGGCGCTAGGTTTCCACGCTGGGGAGGAGGAGGGAGCGGGACTTCCCGACAGGGTCACCCAGTCCAGACCGAGCAGTAACGAAAGCAACAGTAATTGCATGCGACGGCTGGACCTCAATTACGGCCTCGCCCAGTGCTTTCATGCACCGTGATCACCCCTCCGTTTACAAAGTTTTCACTGGCTGCTGAGCGAGGTGTAGTTATCCCCATTTCACAGGGGTGCAAACTAAGGCCCAGAGGGGCTGAAGGACTTGTTAGCAGCAGCAGGTCTCCAGGCTCCAAGTGGGGTCTCCGGATAATCCCTCAGCAGCTCCCGCACACGCCCCGGGCAGAGGAAGCCGGGAGCGGAGCATCCCGAGCCCAGCAGGAGACCGAAACGGAGGGCGGGGCGAGGAGCAGTAGGCGGGGGGGCGGGGCCGGGGCTGGCATGGCCCCGCCTCGCGGCCAGCCCGAGTGACATTACAGGAGCTGATTGGGCCCGGTCGGTGACAGTTCCTGTTGCCCAAGCAACTAGGGCCGGGCGCCCTCGGTATTGTAGGGAGGCGGCGAGCCCGGGTCAGGGGCCTCGAGATCGGGCTTGGGGTGAGACCTGTGGGCCGTCACCTCGGGCCAGGACGGCTGGGATGGGGGGCCAGGGGCTGCCTCACAGCCCCTGGGCTCGGAGGATGGAGCTAGGTCCCTAGTGGACAGGCCGAGCCCCAGGCCGGGCCAGACTGGGAGGACAGATGAGCGCCTGAGGCAGGCCGGGCCTGGGGGTTCCAGCGGTAGAGAGGGAACCCGGGGTGCCTGCCCCCCGCCCCCACTGGCCAGCTTCTGCTCCGGCTGTTCCCTGACCACCCACCATCTTGTCCCCACAGCCCGGAGCATGTTTCAGATCCCAGAGTTTGAGCGGGAAGACTCCAGCCCTGCAGATAGGGGCCTGGGCCCCAGACCCGCAGGGGACCAGCACCCAGGCCTCCACAAGCACGGCTGCACAGCTCCAGGCCTCCTGGGGGACAACGGTTATCAGCAGGGTCAGCCGGCTAGGAGCAGCCACCATGGAGGTAGGCACCCCCTCCGACCACCTGGCTGTTGGTCCACCTTGCCCCCCCAGGAGCCCCCTGCACCCCAGCTGCATCCACACTCAGAATGGCTTTGGATAAGTCCATAACCTTTCTGAGACTCCCTTTCCTCTTCTGTAAAACGAAACAATCACCATTGTAGGGCTGTTGGGTGATTTGCAGCAATATATAGGAAGGGCTTAATTATATGGTGCTGGTGTAGAGTAGTTGCTCAGAAAAACATAGTTGTTGTAGGGCCAGGACAAATCAGAGCAGGCTGGGGGTGGGGGGAGAAAGGGGAAGTGACTTGCCTAAGGCAACTCTTGTTTGGCGGTTCCTTTGGTAGGAGGTGGGGCTGGATGACTCCTAGGTCCCCATGCCCTAGGCTATGCCCTGCCCCAGGCTGCATGCTTTCCCTGGGACCGGCTTTCCTGGTGCCCAGTGGCTCCCAGGGGCTATCCTGCACAGTGGCCTGGAGCAGGTGACCCCAGGGGGCAGATAGCCCTCCAGGGCTGGGGGGAGGGGGGAGAAAGATGCCAGCCAATGTGGCCCTCCAGCCTGGGCTGTGCTTCCTCCCACCCAGGCCCACTGCTGAGATGGAAGTATGGGTGCATTTCTACCTCCCCCGTGCTCAGGCCAGGCCTGGGCCCCTGGAACAGTCCAGATCACGGCACTCGCCTGCTGAAGCTTAAACAACCCCCTCCCCATTTTCTTGGAGCATGAACGCTTATGAGGCCTCTGACCCACCTCTCCATTGCTCTGCACATTACTGGATTTTTGTACTTGCTTTTCCACCCTCGACGGTTTTCCACCCCACTGCTCCTGCCCACCTTCGGGTCCCCCAGCAGCGTTCACTTCCTCCGTGTACTGAGTGCTTAACATGGGCCCGCACTGTTGCAGTTGTTGGGGATACATCCATGAGCAAAAGAGGTAAAAAAAAAATCCTGGCCTTGTGCAGCTCACAGTCTAGTGTGGTGGGGGGAGATGGGCCATAAACAAACAAGCAAACAATGGAAATTACAGAACATGGTGGGAGGTGATAAAGCTGGAGAAACTGAGGAAAGAGAACCTGGAGCCCTGGGGGACTGGGGAGGGAGCTGAGCTGAGGAGGCCAGGGTCGGCCTTACTAAGAAGCAACTTTGGTGCAGAGACTTGAAGGGGCAGGTAGCCCTGCAGCTACCTGTGGGAAGAGAGTTCCAGGCAGAGGCAAGTGCAAAGGCCCTGAAGGCAAGGCAGTGCCTGCATTGCTCCAGGCTCCTGTGGCCAGAGGGGAGAGAGTGAGGGGAAGAAGAGTTGGAGCTGAGGCTATGAGTTAAGGGAGGGGCAGTGGCAGCCTGGGCAGAGCCTTGAAGGCCATGGGTGGTACTTTAGCTTTTAGGCTGAATGAAAACACTGCAAGTCTTTGAGCTGAGGTGACATGATGGGATTTGGGCCTTAGAACCACTGGGGTCCCCGTGTTGAGATTAGACTGTAACAGGCAAAAGCAGAAGCAGGGAGGCCAGTGCAGAGGCTGGCGCCATAATCCAGGCAAGGGAAGGGGATGACTTGGGCCAGGGAGGTGACAGTGGAGACGGTGAGAAGGAGCTGGGGTCTGGATCTGTTTGAAAGGAAGAGCTGGTGTGATCTGCTGGCTGACTGGCTGAGGGGCAAGAAAGAAGAGTCAAGGGTGAGTCAAGGCTCAGTGGTTGAGTGCCGGCTTCCCACATTCAAGGTCCCAGGTTCAATCCCCGGCCCCCGAACCTCAAAAAAAAAAAAAAAGGAGGAGTCAAGGGGTTTGGCCTGAGCCCCTGGAAAGATGGAGTTACCCTTGACTGAGGTGGCAGGGTGAAGGGTGTGGGTGGGGGAGCAGGAGCCCAGTTTGGGCCATGTCAAGTTAGAGGTGCCTTTTAGACACCCCAGGGGCAGAGGTCCAGGTGGGTGGGGTAATGTGGGAGTTGTCAGCTTTCAGGGCATGCCAGGCCGGGAGCCTGGAGGAGCTCACCAGGGGAGAGAGTAATCAGAAGAGGGGAGGGTCACCAAGGCCGAGCTCCCACCATAGGAGCCGAGGGCCAGCTCTGAATTAGGAGGAGGCGAGGAAGCAGCGAAGGAGCCTGACAAGGAACAGGCAGCTGCGTGGGGTGGGGGGTGAGCCAAGAGAGGGAGGTGCCCTGGGAGGGCTGGCTGGTGGGGACTGAAAGTGACAAACAGGAGCCCCTGGGACCAGCAGCAGAGCACAGCAGGGAGGCTGCGGCAGGCAGAGATAAAGGGGAGCCCACCCTTGGCAGCTGGGCTCCTGCCAAGAGAAGCAGAGGGATAGGTGGCAGCCAAAGGCGGCAGGAGGGTCAAGAAAGGGTTTTATTGTATGTTATTTTATTTGTTTTCTTAAGATAGGAAAAGAAAACAGTGTGTTTATAGGCTGATCCGAAGAACCCAAGAGAGAGGGAATACTTGATGCAGGAAGGAAGGGAGACTGGCCGGAGAGGCAGCCTGGAGGAGGAGAGGGATGGGGTCTGGTGCCCTGGGGAGGGGCCACCCAGTCCAGTCAGCCCAGGCAGTAGGGGCAGGCTAGGGGGTACACAGCTCCTCCGCCAGAGGAGGGGAGGCAGCAGACCAGTGGTGGGGGCGGGCCAGGGTGATTCAGTGTGGAAACTTAGAGAAGTTTCCCTTGTGGGTGCTTCCAGTTTCTTCGTGAAAGGAAGCCAGGTCATCAGGAGGGAGGATGGAGAGGGGTGGGATGGCAGTTGAGGGGAGAGGGGAGCTTGTCAGGGAGCTGGAGCATGGAAGGGGCAGTGGGGTCATGTGAAGCCATGACTGGGTTTTTCTTTCTTTCTTTTTAGTTTATTTTTATTCTTTTTTCACTTTTAGGAGGTATCGGGGATTAATCTGGGACCTTATACCTGGAAAGCAGGGGCTCAGCCACTGAGCTACACCCGTTCCTCTAAGATGGGGTGTTTTTTTTTTTTAAGTGAGACCAGGTGGCCTGGGTGGGCTCTTCTCCTGCCACAAGGGCTGCTGGGGGCCGTGGGAGCTGGCCCAGAGCTGGAGCTAACAGGGCTGTGCTTGTCCGGAGAGTGCAGGGTTGAGGGCCTGAGGGTGTCTGCAAGGCAGGGAGGTGATGGATCTGTGTGGGTAGTAAGGTGGGCATGAGGCAGGCCGGGGTGACCAGGGGCCCGGGGCGGGGCAGATCCCAGAGAGAGTGAGCTGGACAGTAGGAGGTGGTCAGCAGGAGGCGGCTGGGGTGGCGGTGACAGAGGGCTGCTGACATTGGCCGGGACCAGGTCTGGGTTATGCCCGTGGGATTGAGAGTCTGAGGGGAGGGGAGGGCAAGGAACAGAGAGGCCAGGAGGTCAGAGGGACCATTTAGGGCTGCATGAGAATCCCTAGGAGCGGTGGAGAGAGCCACTGGGCGCTTCTGAGGCAGCGGACGGGACGGAACGAGGGGCATGTCCTGGTTGGAGGACGGTGGGGGGCCCAGTCTTAGAAACTGGCCTGGCATGTTTTCAGAGCTACGGGAGAGGTGAAAATTGCCACCCCCTGATCGCTACACGAGGCTGCTGAAACTTTTGATTTCATTTGCAATGTCTAAAAAGCAAGTGATTTCCCCGAGCAGATCCCTGTAAGAGCTCATGACCTTCGCGGGCCCTCAGTGCAGGGACAGGCCAGGGGCATAGGGAGCCCCAGTGGGTGCCCTGGCAGGGCTGAAGGAAGGAAGGCCATGGGGAGAGCCAGCCCAGCTTCGGACTCTGAGCCAGACCATCAGGGTTCAAAGCCGTGGCCCTACCCTTTCTCAGCTGGCTGAGCTTGAGCAGGTGAGTTAACTCACTCTGCCTTAGTTTCCTTAGCTGTGAAATGGGAATAGAACTAGTTCCACCTCATAGGGTTGTGGCGAGGATCTGACGGTTTAGTGTAGGAAAAGTGCTTCCAGCAATGCCCGGCAGATAAGTGCTCAATGCTCAAGGACTCTGCATTTGCCCTTTGTACTAGTACGGTGCCCATTATTATTGTCACTGTGAGTTGGCCCAAGCTCCGAGCAGACCTGGAGGTGAGTGCATTCTCAGCTCCTGGGGGCTGCCGTCCCTTCAGCACACTTCCCAGGCACCTACAATACACTGCAGATTGAGACACGAGTCACCAATGCCCCCAGACGGCAGGCAAGTGAGGGTAGAACCAGAAGGGAAGGGCCTGGAGGCCATGCCAGGGAATTTGGACTGTATCTCATAGGCAATGGAGAGCCACCGAAAGCTGTAGAAGATGGACATGGTTGGCAGGCGCTGTGGCAGGCGTTGGCAGACCACAGCCATGGGCTAAATCCCTGTTTTTGTACAGCCCATGAGCTGACATGTGGAAATTATGTGAAATTCATGTTGCGGTGAATGTGTGTATATGTAAGTCCACTTGTGGTGGGACACGGCCAGGTTCGCTCTCACACCTGCTGTCCAGGGCGCCGCTCCCACTCTGACGGCAAAGTGGAATAGTTGCACCAAAGCCCACAAAACCTGAAATATTTACTATCTGGCCCTTTACGGAAAATGTTTCCTCAACACTGTGTAGAGTGTTTTCTGACTTCATCTGCCCCAAACAAGGGCAGGTATGTTCTCTGCAGGCCCCTGAGCTTTTGCACTCCAAATGGCCTTAGGACCCACAGGGAGTCAAGGCCAAGGGAAGTGCCTGCTCGGGGTGGGGCCTGCTGCACAGGCCGCTGCCACTCTGCCACCTCTAGGCAGGCAGTGTGTGTGCATGTGCTTGCACGCGTGTGTGTGCATGTGTGTATGGGCTGGGGAGCAGTTGAAGATGAGGAGGGTGAAGAAACTCACCAAAGCTAGCACAGAGAAGTGGTAGAGGCAGACCCCCAAACCCCGCCCTGTCTGCTGATGAAGCTTCACTGCCTTGAATTTCTGAGAACACCAGTTTTGTCTTGTTTCGATTTTAAAAACTTATTTTATTTTTATTCCCTGCCCCCCTCGTTGTTTATGCTCGCTTTCTGCTCTCTGTGTCCATTCGCCACGTGCTCTGTGTCTGCTCACCTTCTCTTTAGGAGGCACCAGGAACTGAACCTGGGCCCTTCAACGTGAGAGAGAGGCGCTCGATCGCTTGAGCCACCTCCACTCCCTGCTTTATTGTGCCTCTTATTGTGTTTCCTCTGTGTCTCCTTGCTGTGTCATCTTGTTGCGTCAGCTTGCCGTGCCAGCCCATCGTGCCAGCTTGCTGTCTTGCTCATCTTCTCCAGGAGGCACCGGAAACCGAACCCGGGGACCTCCCATGTGGTAGGCGGGAGCTCAGTCGCTTGAGCCACATCCTCTTCCCACCAATTTTAATGAAGGGTGCAAGGATGCCCTGAGAAGTGTGAATGTGAATGTGTCTCACCCCAAGCTAGAGGCGCTTTGCTGGGGGTTGTGGCATAGTCAGCCACAGGCTCCGCCCACTCTCCCCCTGCCCCAAACCAGGTACTAGAGAGGATGGTGTGAGCAGGCACACCTGGACACCCATCCAGGCTCACATCCAAAGAGGAGCCATGTACCTTCCCTTTCCCAGAGGGGGTTGGAGGGTGTGAGCTGATTCAGGTGAGCTGGTTCAGGGCAGTCCCCTTCCCCGTTTTTTTCTAGGACACTTTAAAAAACTCAGTTTACACAAATGGATGCCATCTTGGCAGTGGTTGGCTCAGCATTGCTAAATCCATGGCTTTGGTGACCCCTCCCTCCATTCCCTAGGGCAGGTTCCTGGCAGAGCTGGCACCAGCAGAAGGCCCAGAGGGCCCTTTCCCAACCTGGGCCCCTAAGGTGGCTCCACTGGGGCTGGGCAAAGATGTGAAAATTAAGCCCACAGCCCCTGGAGCCACACTCAGGTCTTGGCTCTGTCACCTACTAGCTAGGTGGCCTTGGGCAAGTTACTTACCTTCTCTGTGCCTTAGTTTCCTTTTCTGTAAAATGGGGACAAGAATCACCTCTCTTCTAGGGTATGGTGAGGAGTAAATGAACTAATACGTGTGAAGCACTTCCAAGGTAGTCCTAGTCCTGAGTCCAGGGGCAGCTGCCTGACACTGACCTTCCCTGGCTCTTGGGCCTTGCATCTGTCAAGTGCAAGGGGATTTGCTGAGCTCTGAGAGGAGAAAAACAGCTGGCATTTCCTGAGCACTTATGTGGCCAGGCCCGGTGTCCCAGCTGCATGACCTCAGGCAAGTTCCTAACCATTCGCTGCCTCTGATTCCCCCTCTGTCAAATGGGAAGAACTGGGTGGCTACCTCACTGGGAGACAGAGAGGCTTCAGGATGTGAAAGAGGCAGAACAGGGTGCTCTCCTTGTCTCATTTGTTCTCACAGTGATCCTGGGAGTCATGGGCTGCTCCCATTTCACAGAGGATGGCATTGAGACCCCAAGGGGTGAGGGCACTGGGCCAAGGTCACACAAAGGACATGTGATCAAGCCAGGTCCACCTAGCTACTGTCCCTTGCTCCTCTGTCTGGGCCCCACAGACCCAGCAACTGCTCTCCTCCGAGCAGGGGTCTTTCTATTGAGTCTCTTCCAGCCCCTATTTCCAAACCTTGACTCCTGAATCAAATCAGCTGACAATTCCCCACCACCACCTTGCATCTTGCCAGATTTGAGGTCTCCACCTGACCGTGGACCTGGCTTTGGGGAGGCTCAGAATGGCCATGTGCTCCGACCACACCCTCTTAGCCTAGGCCTCTCCCGCCCCCTCATTCCCTTCCTGGCCTTCTCAGCAATATATCTAGAGCTGAGACCCCTGGAGGCCCTTTGGAGGATGAGATACTCTGCTATCCCCCAGCTTCAAAATCTGGTGGTTAAATCTTACCTCCTCCAAAAAGCCTTCCCTGACAGATGCGCCTTGCGGTGAACTCTAAGCATGTGCCCCTGTGCTTGCTTAGCTTTGGGATTTTGGCTCCTGGCAGTGGTTCTAGGTCTTTGTTGGCTGGAACTGGGGGATGGGGTTGGCAGGAGTGTGGGGGATGATACACAGTGCCCAGGACAGAAGAGCCTGCCCCCAGGAGAGGGTTCTCTTTGAACAATGACCAGAGGGCACTTACACACTCTTTATTTGATGGGACTTTTAGCACATAAAGGTGAGGAAACTGGCTCAGAATGTCAAAGAGTGGTTAAACAAGGGAAGAGATGTAGCTCAGTGGACTCTGGATTCCAACAAACCTCTAGGGACGTCCAGCCTCAGGACTTATCATACAGCCTTTACGACCCTGGGCAAGTCTTAACCCCTTTGAGCCTCTGTCTCCTCCTCTGTAAAGGAAGGTTAAGAGGCTATGCGGGCGCAGCGCATAGGAAGTGCTCCATAGTTACCTAAAACATCAGCTGACAGCTCTGGACATTTTCTCCCAGGCAGGTGCCCAGGGCAGGTGCAGACATGTTGCTGACAGGTCCTTGTTCTCCAGGGGCCCAAAGTCTTGTGTCAGCGACAACAGTGGAACAAATGAGATCCCTGGGGGTCAGATGCCGAGCCGGACCCCTCCCCACCCAGGGACTAGTTCCCTCTGCTGTGGAATGGATGTGATGAAATTACTACCAGACTTTTGCCTTGTTGGGAGGCCCCAGTTAAGGCTAGTCATAATCATCACAGCTGCTATTTCTTCCGCCCTTACTTTGCCCCAGGCATACAGGAAAGCCATTTTATACACTAAATAAGGATTTGTGGGATTAATGAGAAATTACTGGAATGCTCACAAAAGGCCCATCAGCCAGCTAGGCATTACCCTCGAATTACCTATGAGGGAACTGGGGCCTTAGGGGCCCCAACGCCAAGGGTGGGGGTTTCGACAAGGTTGGGGCGCAGAGGAGTTGAGATTCCCCGCCGTCCCTCACCCGGTGACCCTCTCCGCAGGCGCTGGGGCTGTGGAGGCCCGGAGTCGCCACAGCTCGTACCCCGCGGGATCTGAGGAGGATGAAGGGATGGAGGGCGAGGAACCCAGCCCCTTCCGAGGCCGCTCGCGCTCAGCGCCCCCCAACCTTTGGGCTGCACAGCGCTACGGCCGCGAGCTCCGCAGGATGAGCGACGAGTTCGAGGGCTCTTTCAAGGTGAGCACCGGTCCCCGACGTGCCGGGGTCGGTAGTCGCAGACCCCCAAGTTGGGATCCGCAGTCCTAGTCGTTCCCCCTCCCAGCCCCCGGGCATCCCGGGATCTGTGGTCCAGACCGTCCACCCAGTCCTCTCCCGGGCGACAGAGCAGGCCAGCGTCTTAAGTTCCAGGAGGGCTCCAGGAGGCCAAAGCGCCCCGGGCCCTGCCTTTCCTTCAGAGCTCCTGCGTTCCCCAAATCCTTGGAGCCCGAGGCATGCTGATCCCGGCCGGGCCCATTCGGGTGTCTCAGTTCTTCGGTTCCAGCTTCGGAATCACTTCTTTGAACGCCTTCAGGGCGGTCGGAGCTTCCGGGTGGGAGCGCTCTTGCTCAGGCGCTGCTATATGGGGTGCTAAGCGCGCCCCCACCCCGCTCCCTTCACCGTTTCTGGGATCTGTAGTACGGGTCCCCACTCCCAAGGGCCTAAGAGTCGCAGCGCCTTTCTGACTACTCGGCACAGGGCACACTGGGAGCTGGGGGTCTCTCTTATTTCCCTTGGGATAGTGGAAGTCGAATGACGGAAGTGGAGGAGTCGACTCTGGACGCCCCGGCGAGCTAACGCTTACCCCCCCCCCCAGGGACTTCCTCGCCCGAAGAGCGCGGGCACAGCGACGCAGATGCGGCAGAGCTCCAGCTGGACGCGCGTCATCCAATCCTGGTGGGATCGGAACTTGGGGAGAGGCGGCTCCGCCCCCTCCCAATGACCGTGGTCTCCCATTCCCCGGACCGCCGGCTCCCGCCGCCTGGGCGGCCATCTTGGGTGTGGGCGGAAGTCTCCCGCAGGCCTTAAGCAAAAAGTGGATTGGCTTTGTCCCTCCCGGAGGGAGGCGGTCCGACCCAGAGGCTGATTCCCTTCCGGGGCGTGCGAGGGCCGCCGAGGGGTCGGCCCCCGCTGAAGTTTTGCATATTTCCCGCCCACAACCGCCGGAAGTGGCTCCCGACGCCCCGCCCCCGCCAGGCGCCTGCGCGAAGTTGCGAGCCGGGCTTAACCGTTACTTCGCCGGCAGCCTGTCCCCCGGGTAACGTTGCGGGCCGACGCTTGCCACTCCCCGCGCGAATAAAGGCCGCGTCTGTGCCGCCGAGTCTCCTCCGGCTGTCCCTTGGGGCTTCCTGGGCAGGGCGAGTGCCACACCGATAGCGGTTCAAGGGGCGCTCGGTGTGCACACGGGAAAACGATGCTGCTTGCGAGCGCCTTGGCCAGGGAGGAGTCGAGGCGGGCCGAGCCCAGGCTCGTGGGCCGCGGGGAAGCGGAGCGCGGCCGGGCCCGTGACCTCCAGCTCCTTATCTCTTATATGGTAATTGGGAACCGCAGCCCGGCCGGCTGCCGGAATTCCGCGCTCTGCACGCCGAGCCGCGGCCCCCCGGGGAGGGTCATTTGTTCCTATTTAGGTCAGCCCTGAGCAGCTACTGTGTGGCCGGCCCGGGGCCAGCGCTGCTCGGGGGACAGGCAGGACGCGCGGGGGGCGGGGGCGGGCGGAAGGCCGAGGCTATGAGCGGAGCGGCCACTGGGGAGCTGGAGGGGAAGCTTCGGGAGGACCTCGGACCAGAGCTCAGAACGCATTTCCAGAAACATTTATTGGTGCCCTCTATGGATCGGCCCGTGCAGTACTGGGTATACAGAGATGAATCATGCCAGACAGCCCCGCGCTGTGGCTTCCTGTCAAAGGGAAGAGCCAGCCTCTGAGTGGTGCAGTGGCCAGCAGAGTGCTCTAACAGGGGGGTCCAGAACTGGGGTGAGGGTGGTTCCTTCCCGCAGGGGGAAGGCAGGGAGGGCTTCCAGGAAGAGGTGGGTTAGAGCTAGACCTCAGCAGAGATGGAGAGAGGAGGCTGGCAATCTCTGCAGAGGAAAGAGTGGGCCCATGGGAGGGTGGGGGTGGCCTCTGAGGGGCTGCAATGTCACAACCAGGAGTCTAGATTTTAGCCTGGCCTAGAACTGACATGCTCAAGTAGTGTTCATTTAAGTGGAGACAAATCTGGAGAAGACAGCAGTTGGCTGCTGAGGGGTCTAGACATGGAATGAAAAAGAGTGGGCAGACTTAGGGTAGGACAGGTCTGAGGTCTGAGGGCCAAGCAGCTCAACCCTGGAAAGGCCTTTCTCTGGCCTCCCCACCCATCTGTTTGCCTCAGGCTGCAGCAAAAACAAAGGAAAGAAAACACTTGGTTGGCAGGAGATAAGCCCAGATAAGAGGCTGCCTTCCTCTGGAGGAGGCAGGCAGGCAGCCCAGGAAGCCCCAGGAAGCGGGGAGAGGCCTTGACGAGGTGGCAGCCTGGCCCTGCTGCAGAAGCAGAACCCAGCCGCACTCTCAGGGCGGGCTCCTGCCACCCCGTTTTGGAGGCGGGAGTGGGAGGTGCGGAGCAGCTCCTCCAGGCCGGCCGCAGTCTGCTCTGGAGGGTCCAGGTCCGCCCTGAGCCTCCAGGTCAGCACGTCTTGACTTAGGTGTGGCCTGGGACACACCACTTCTGCTCTGGGCCTCAGTTTCCTCATCTGTAAAACAGGTATAACATCTCCCTCACAGGGATGAGAGGGATACTGGGTCACCCAGGCCCTGCTAATGTCTGTGACATCACTCCCCATCTCCCAGGGGTCACTCATTGCCAGGCCCAGTTCCCACCCACAAGCGAGAGCTGTGGTCCCTGGGGCTGGGCAGCTTCTGAGCTGCCCACTCCACACTAGCCAGTCCAACCCCCATACAGAACCAATGGCCTACACGGGGCCCAAGTGGACCTGGCGGAGGATGCTGGGCACCTGGCTCATATCAGACAACAGGAAGGGAGGAGAGGGCAGGGAAAGCTTCCTGGACAGAAGTCTGGAGCCCATGGAAACAGAAGCAACAGCCCAGGGGCAGAGGTGGACAGAGGAAGGTTATTTGCGGGCCCTCAGCAAGGCCTACAAGATACAGACACTAACCCTTCCCTGGGGGCCTGACCACAGCCCCACCCAATGCCTGGCAGCCCATTTTACAGATGAGGAAACTGAGTCCCTCAAGAGCCAGGCCTAAGGTCCAGAGTTCTCTCCAGCACTGCCCCACCCCAAACCACGCTGCACACCGGGTCCCTGAAAGCCATTTTTATTCATGTAAAAAAAATCCTAATAGAGAAAGCGACCTCTACTTCCCAGAGCTCCCAGTCCCCACCCAGTGTTCCCTGGGGAGGTGGGGGAGATAACTCCCACTCTGGGTGAGGGTGCCATGAGGGGGCGAGGCCCCTGACCCAGGCCCCCTGGCCTAAGGTGACCCAGCACCTTCCTTAAGACTGAGGATCCAAGGACCAACGGGGCCTGGGTGGGTGAAGAAAGTGAGTTAGGGTGGGGTACTCACCCCAGGTTTAAAAAAATAAAATTTCTAAAGATAAAAAGTTCAAAAAGAAATTAGTGTCTTAGCCTCCTGCCCTCCTGGTGCCCGCCCTGGCAACCTCTTGGCCCACCAGCTCAGAGCTGCGTGTTCTCCTCCTGGCTCTCCGAGTCGGCGCTGGACAGGTGTCCGCTGCTCCCAGGTGCATGACCGTTGCTGGCACAGGACACCTGATGTCCGTCCCCCAGCCCCTCCGGCGTCTCGCCCAGCAGGCTCCGGCGGATTTCCTGGGGCAGCCTTGCCCGCTGCTCCTGACACTCCTGGACCAGCTTGGCCAGCAGCTGTGGGAAGAAGACGGGGTCACGGCTGAGGCCAGGCCGCCCGGCACTGCCGCCTGCCTCACCGCCTCACCGCCTCACCCATGGCCTCACCTTGGGTTCCTCCTCAGCCAACTGCTCCAGGACCTGCTGCTGCCCTGCCACGAGGCGCTCGTGCCGCTGCTTCTGGGCCTCCTCCAGCTGCAGGGGAGGGCAAGGGCTCAGCGGAGGGGACCCGGGGCTCCAGCTGGGCATGGATGTCGGGCAGGCCATGGACCACAGGGTTGTGTCCAGGGCTCTGAGATGGCCTTTTACAGCAAGAGTTTGTTACAGGCCACAAACTCTTGGGGCCATGGGGCGTTACTGCAGACAGCTGGCTTTGGATGTGCTGTGGGGCCTGAGGGGGGTTAGGGGGTCCAGGGGAAAAAGCCCTAGAAGCCCCTCTAGGGCAGGAACTCCTCCAGTGGGGCACCAGGTCAGGTACCAAGGACACGGGAATCTTTTTTTTTTTTAAAGATTTTATTTATTTATTCATTTATCCCCCCCTTGCTGCTTGTGCTCGCTGGGTCAGCTAACCACGCCGTGCGGGCGGGCTTGCCTTCACCAGGAGGCCCCGGGAACCGAACCTGGGGCCTCCCATATGGTAAACGGGAGCCCTACTGATTGAGCCACAGCCGCTTCCCTTGGACACGGGAATCTGACAAATGAAGGCAGAGGGGCCGGGCTGGGGTGGCACGTGAGCCCCACTCACCCGGCGGATGGAGTTGACCGACTCTGTGATGTGCCGACGGTTGATCTCCGTCAGCTCCCTGCACAGGAGCAAGGCAGGAGGGGCTCAGGACCCAGGCGCCTGGCCCTGCCTCCCAGCCCCCAGTGGCTCCCGGCTCTGTCGCCCTTACGCCTCCTTCTTATGTTTCTCCCGCGTTTTGGCCTCTGAGATGCTGTTGTGGCGCTTCCTGTCCAAGATCTTCTGCAGTTCCTTCTTCTCCCTGGAGGAGCCAGAGGGAGGAAAGGGAGGGTCAGGGGCAGAACTGGAGGCTCTGCCCTCCTGCTGGCCCCTGGGAGCCCCCACACCATCCACAGGAGATCCCGCCTGCACCTCTCGTTCGTCTCCTTCAGCCTCTTGAACTGGCTGCTGTGTGCCTCCAGGACAATCTCCCTGAGCCGGTGCTGGGTCTGTGGAGGCAGGTGGCCAGCAGGTGACACAGGGCTGATGACAGGTGTCCCGGGAGGCAGGGTCCCCCTGCCCCCCCCAGGCCCCCTCACCTGTCGTAGGTGCTCCAGCCTCCTCTCGGCCTCTGCGTCCGCCTGGGCCTCCCTCAGCTCCAGCAGACTCTGCACCTGTCTCTTCTGGAGCTCCTGGTACTGCTTCGCCTCCTCCTCCTCCCCCTTGGCGTCCTCTGTGTCGGCGGCCCCGCCTCTGTGGGGAGAGCCCCTCTGGGTGACGCTCAGGCGGTGGCATGGACTTGGGCTGGGGCGGATCCCAGCAGGCCACAGCAGGCCCCCGCCCTGGGGACGCTGTGCTAACGAGCATCGCTGAGCTGATGGGCCCCGCTTGGACAATGGTCTCTAGAAACAGGCAGCCCTCCTCTGTCCTGCACCAAACCCTCCTCCCTGGGGGTCAAGGAGCAGCCCTTGACCGTCCCTCCGTGCCCACCTAGCACGGAAACCCCTGGGCCCAGGCAGCACCCCTGCAGAGATGGCCCACTCACGGGACACCTGGCCGGCGCCGACACCTGCCCTCGGCCCGGGCCTGGGCCAGGCTGTCGAGCAAGCGGCGGGTAAGAGCAACAGCCTTCCGTTGGTGCTTCTTGCGCAGCTCCCGCAGGTCTCGCTCTTGCCGGCTCTGAAGCTTCACCAGCACCTTGTGGCCTCGGAGCTCGTCCAGTGGGGCCGGGGCTACCTCTGGGAGCAGCAGGGCAGAGGTGGGGGGGGGTGCCGCTGGCCGGGCAGGCCAGCCCCAGGGAGCAGCCCCACCTCCTCTGTGAGCCCCCAGAGCAGGCCCCACCCCTACCTGAGAGGATGCTGGCAATGAGATCGTCCCGCTGTCCTGGGGAACAGGGGTGGCAGGGCTGAGTGGGGGAAGGGCAGGGAGCTGCTCCCCTAGGCCCACCCCAGGCCCAGGCGGCCCCTTACCTGGGCTGCTGAGGGACGGGCTGTTGGGGGAAGTGGCAGAGCCTGGAGGCCGGCGGGGGGAGGTGTCCAGTGAGCTGGGCGTGGGGTTTGGGGACAGCTGGGACCCTAGCTGCTGAGATCGGCTCTCCTGGGAGGTCTCTGGGCC
The DNA here is from genome assembly GCA_026826555.1 of Tolypeutes matacus. Lineage (NCBI taxonomy): Eukaryota > Metazoa > Chordata > Mammalia > Cingulata > Chlamyphoridae > Tolypeutes > Tolypeutes matacus. The sequence goes on along the minus strand of JAKSZT010053990.1, from coordinate 3,750,023 downwards.
AGCCTGGGCCTGTGGGGGAAAAGGTGGAAGGCCCTTTCCAGAACTGCTGCTCTCTAGGCCCTTCTGTCCTTCACTGCTCCCCACTGTCCCTCCTCAGCCTCCCGCAGCCCGTCCACCTGCTGGACTCCTCCTGGGAACCACGGGGCTGTGTGGACAACCATGTGAGAAATAAGGGGGATGAGACAAGCGTTTCCAAACCCCTTTTCTGTACAGGGTGGGAAAAAGAAAACGAGACTCTGTCTTCTAGGATGCCGGCCCCATTGCATGTGCCTGAGAACTTCCAGATTGTTCTGGAAAGGCCTGGCCCAGCCACAAGTTTCCTCTCCTTTCCGTATTCCTCCACCCTTGCCCACAGTTGTCTCATCTTCCTCGTTCTTAGCTCCTGATTAAATCAACGAAGGAAATGACCGCAGAGTGGGCACCAGCCTCTCCCGCCGATGGCTCCAAGAGGCTCTAATTGCAGCCATCTCTTCCCCCGCCTGCCGCAGGCCCCACGGGGACTGGGTCAAGATGTGCGGAGAAGCCTCCGTTCCTGACCCCTCCCCATGCGAGCCACAGCCCTCCTCGGGGCTCCCCAGGCCCCAGATTTTTTAAAGCATTTGTGGCTTCAAGCTGCCCTGGCAAAGCGGCTGGAATCTTGCACCCCAGCTCTGACCTTTCAAAGGCTGCCACCCCACTTGGAGCTGGAGGAATTCCAGCCCTGGCCTGACCTGGGGGCCTCTTGCAAGCAAGAGGAGTGGTTTCCATCTCACCCCTTAAAACTGGAGAGTAACCGAGGGCCACTGTGCCTACTGAGAGACCAGAAGCCCCTGGCCAGTGCAGGCTGGCAAAGGCAGTGGCGCAGTCCAGGCCCTTTGGGGCTGAGCCCACCTGGCTGGGAGGTCGGATGGGCCTGTGCAGGACGTGGGCAGGGGAAGGCTGCAAGGCCTCGTCCACCCAGGGCTGGGCATGGGGGCTGGCGGCAGACAGGGCCCCGAGTCAGCCCTCCCCTCCTCACCACACCCACAGTGGCCCTGTCCGCCAGTCCCCAGGGTCAAGGTGAGCCGGGGCCTTGCCTGCTTCCCAGGCCCCACGGCCTAGCCCCGGGCCTGCCCCCAGCCCCAGCCTGGCTCACCTCGCTCTCCCCGATGAGGGCGGCCAGCTGCTTGGCCCTCTGGTCCATCAGGCTGACGTGCTTGATGGGGTTGATCAGGGCTTCTGCGTAGTCTGGGGTGGGGGGCAGAGAGCAAGGGTCATGGAGACAGCATCCCCCGAGCCACCCCCTTCCCCGCCCCTCACTAGCTCAGCTCCGGTCCTGCCCAGGGACTGCAGGCCCATCTCCGCCCTGAGGTCTGTACCATCCGATGCTGCCCTGGCCTGCCTGGCCCCAGCTCACCCTGGTGGTCGTCGGGGATGTAGTCGGAGGCTTCAGTGTAGATGAGCAGGGCCGGCAGGCACAGTGGCTGGTTGGCTTCGTTCCGCAGGCAGACGTAGTGGTACCCTGGGCGTGGGCAGCGGGGCAAGGTCAGCCGACCTCACGCCCGTCGTCCCCCAGTGCGGCCCAAAGCCCGACACAGCCCCACCTGAGCGGATCGCAGAGACAGGCAGGACCCGGTGTCCTACGAACTTGCCGCCCTCCTCAAAAGCCGCGATGCGGAGCGAAGCCAGCGTGGGCAGCACCACCTGCGGGCCCAGACCGGTGCTGAGCCACGGAGCTGAGCCACGGCCTCCATGGCCCAGCTCACAGAGTGCACCTGGGACAGGCTGACCCAACGACTGACTGCCAATCGCCATCGCCACTGAGCGGATGGCAGACCCCCCCAGGCCCCACGGCCTGGCCCGATGGATGACCAGCGGCCGTCAGAGCCCTGACCCGAGAGGCCGAGTGGGCAAAGCCCTCAGGCCCCGCCCACCTCCCTCCTGCCCTTTCTGCCCCAGGCCTCCTGCCCCAGGCCTGGCCATCACCAGCTGAGAAACTGGAGAAAGCCATGAGTCGGGCCAAGGCGTATGCCCCCCAGGTTGGGAGCGAGGCCCACCCAGTCCATTTGAGATCTTGGGAGGTGCACGAGAGCTGGGGTCTCGGGTAAGTCCTTCCTGCCTCTGGGATGATATGGGCTAGGCCAGCTTCTCCCAGGGGCTCCGGAATCTCCTGCCACGTTCCCCCCACGGTCTCACCCTGCAGGGCCTGGAGGCGCATGGACCCAGCCCTGGGGACCCCGGGCACCCTCCGGTCTCCGACCCCGACTACCACCTGCATGTCCAGGGTGGGTGCGGGGCCCGGCTCACCTTGGGGAAGTCAAAGGGCTCCTCATCCCACACAGGGTTGAACGAGTTGCCCTGCGAGGTCCGCGTGCGGTACTTGCGCCGCGTGTCAACGGGAAGGCCAAACACATCCACTTCCACGTAGATGCCCACCTTCCTGTCAGACAGGAACTGCCCCGAGATCACCTGGGGGTGGGACGGGCGGGTGCAGGAGAGTGAGGCGGCTGCTGAGGGTCCTGTGCCCCAGGACCCTCCAGTTCTGAGCCCGCCGGGCCCCACCTTGACCCGTAAGGCATTGGCCACGATGCCGTCCACGATGACCTCGGTGAAGGGGTCAAAGGACTTGTCTGGCCGCCGCATGAACTCTGGCTTGAGCAGGTACCCACTGCGCCCATTGTACTCAAACACACCTGCATTGAGCTGCATTGCCACATCTGGGGTGACATGGGGAGGGCAGGGGTCAGGCAGAGGTGGGTCCAGAACACCCCAGGGTTAGATGGAGTCCAAGGCCCGGGGGTGGGGGGAGCAAATGGCCTCGGGTCCAAAGAAGGGTCTAGAAGCAGTTCAGGCCAGGAACTGGGGTTAGCCAAGGTCAGTTTGGCGATTCTGGGTGAGGTAGAGTCAGAGGCTCATTCAGGCAAAAATGAGCTAGGCAGTGGAGCAGAAGTCAGGGTGGGGGTCAGAGGTCAAGGGTCGAGGCAGGCCAGTACTCACCCAGGGTCTGGAAGTTGAGTGCCACGAGCTGGCAGCCCACGTTCCAGAAGAGCTGGGGCATGTAGTTGGACGAGTCCACACGGGTGCCCTTGGGGTAGATGCGGCTCAGCTGCTGCTTGTTGTATCTGAGGTTGGCATTCAGGGAACACAAGGGTACCGGCGCCTGCCTGCCTGCCCCCTGTCGGCCTCCGCTTCCCACCTGAAGCCCGCATTCAAGGCCCTCCTCTGCTCCCATGAACCTCCCGGCCTCGGCTCATGCTGCCCCTTCTGCCTCCAGCTCCTAGACCCAGCCTCCGTGCCGCCTGCCAGGTGCCAGGCCCACCCAGCACAGCCATGGCAGGAAGGCCAAACCCCAGCCCCAGGCGCTGGCAGCCTCAGGCCCTGTGAGGGCCGCATACACGGCGGCAGAGCATTTGAGCTGGTCACGCATCCCCACGCGGGCAGGAGGATACTCCACGAACTCCATGGGGCTCTTGGTCAGTTGCTCCAGGCCCTTGGTCTCCACAAAGGATGACATCTCAAAGCACTTGTTCCTCTCTGCAGGGTGGGCAGGTGGGTGTCAGGCCTGGCAGGGCTGGGCGGGGCCAGCTCCCACCCCCACCGCCTCCCACTCCACTCACTTCGAGCAGCCTCGAAGGACTTGAACTTCACAGGCTCAATATAGTTGACAAGAGTCGACATTTCCTCGGTGGCATTGACCTCGCTGCTGGCAGTGCCCTGTAGCCCCCAAACCCAGGTCAGCAGGGCCGGGACCCCTGGCCAACAGCTGGAAGGTCCCTCGCCCAGATTCCCCCTTCACGAAGGAGGGGCTTCTTCCCCCTGAGGCCCAAGTCTGGGGCTCTGGGTTCAAGTGCTGCCCCCTCCTCAGCGTCTTTCCCACCAGTATTGCACCAGCTCCAGCCTCCACCTTCGGCCTCCCTGTCTCTCCTCACTAAGGCCAGCCCTCCAGAAGAGGTCGCCCAGGCTGCAGCCATGGCAGTCACACAACCCAGTCCCTCCACCGAATCCATAGGTCCTGGGCCCCCCGCACCAGCAGCCTTCTCTCCGGGGGCCTTGCTGCCATGCCCTGGACCCCACCCTCCTGGTTTGCCTCCCACCTCCCTGGCCATCCTCCTCTCCCTGATCGTCAGGAGCTGGAACTCTTCACCCAAGACTGGAGGTTCAATACCTCAAGTCCAAATGAGCCTCAAATTTCCACCTCCAGCCATTATTTCCAACCACTACCATGCCATCTCGAGGGGCTCACTGGAGTCCAGTGCTGAGCTCTGGCTGCCCATGTCCCCACCCTTACCCACTCTGGGTCCTTCTCAAATCCAACCTCATGCCACAGCCACTTCCACTCTTCAGAACCCCTCAACACTGCCCATGACACCACATCTTCATCTTGCATTGCCCCCTCCTCCTGCACTGACTCTGATCCTGCCACAGGGCCTTTGCACGTGCTGTGCCCACACCCTCAGGTCTGCCTGCCAAGCCCCACCCCCAATCTGCACCTCCCCCCTCCCCCCGCACACATCATGGACATAATTTAATGCGTGTTTCCATGCCCATTTAGATTGGAGCGTGCACGCGCACACTGACCTCTAGGAGGGCAGGGATGTTTGTCTTGTTCCCGTCACACCCATCACCCAGGGCTGTGCCTGTAGGTGCTCAGCAAATGCTCCGTGAACAAATACATGGCCCCTGCCCCCTGCCCACCGGTGAGCCTGACCTCATCCGTGGTCGGCTTTTTGGGGTCCGTCTGCTCCTCCTCTTCTTCATCTTCCTCGTCCTCCTCTCGCTCGGCAGGCCCGAACAAATCGGGGCCCCGGCGCAGCCCCTCCTCACCCAGAGACTTCCGAGGCTCCAGAGTGGGCTTCTCAGGCCCCGCCTCCTCCCCATTGCTCAGGCCTGGGCAGCTGTCGGAGCTGGGGGACCCTGCAGAGGAAGGGCCACAGGAGTCAGGGGTCAGGGTCACACGCAGGTGATCAGGAAGCCAGGCGGGGTCGTGGCCGGTGTGTGTGTGCAGCTGGCTCAATGGGAAAATCAAGGGGCACTTTTGGGGCAGTGTGCTCTGGGAAGAGGGCAGAGGTCAAGGATCAGATAGCATTAAACCCAGTGGTACTTCAGAGATCACAGGTCAAGGATCAGCATCTGGGGTTGTATCCAACAGAGAGGTAGGGAGGGTGGCTCAGAGGGGTGAGAAGTCAGGAACTGGGGTACAACAGTCTTCCCCCAAGGGATAAAGGATGGCAGGGTGGGGGTGCGGGTCAGAGGTCAGCCAGAGCCACACCCGAGAGGGCTGAGGTGAGCAGTCAGGGTGAGAGACCATCATGCCCGGCCTTGGAGTGGGAAACCAAGGGTCGGCTGCAGTTATAACCAGTGGGGTAGGTAGACTCAGTGGGGGTCAAAGAATAGGGCTCAGAGGCCTGAGGGTCACATCCAAAGCGTGGGGAACGCGGCACACTGAGGTTGGGGGTCAGGACGCAGAGCCATCACTGGGTGGCTGTTGGGGAGGGCTCTGGGAGGTGGAAAGTTGAGGTCGAGGGGTCAGGAGTTGAAGGGAGCCAAATCCAAGCGTGTGTAGCTCCGTGAGATGAGTGCCTGGGATCGGGGGTCAGAGGTCCCACACCCAGCTGAGGGGAGGTGAGAGGCTTGGTAAGGAGGAGGGTTGGGGTTTGGGGAACAGGCTCAGGGAGGTGGGCAGTTGAGAGGTCAGGGGCCTGGGGCGGGACGGTGCCGTGCCTGGGGCATGGTGCTGGGGGTCCTGAGGTGGGACTCAAGGGTCGGGCTGGGGGTCCCGAGTCGGGTCAGGGCCCTACCGAGCTGGGGCGAGGAGGGCTCAGTGGCAGCGGAGCTCTCGCTCAGGGCCGAGTTGCTGTGTTCCAGCGGCCGCTTGCGCACAGAGCTGTCAGGGACCCGGGTGCTGGGCTGGTGCCGCTTCTTGTTCTTCACCAGGATGCGGCCCATCAGGTCCTGGGGGCTGGGCAGGGGGACTCCCGGGGCCAGCTGGAGGGGCACAGGCAGGTCAGGGCCTGCTGAGGCACCCTCACCCCCCGGCCTGCCCTGCCACGGCTCTGAGCGCCCATACCGGGTACTTGTCCAGCGGGTCGATGAGCAGCGCGTCCCCAAAGATAGAGCGGCAGTACTCAGCCATCTTGGCCTGCTGCTTCGCCCTGTGGGGCCAAGGTCAGAGGTCAGAGGTTCCTGGGGGTAGAGCTAAGGTCCGAGGCCCGGAGGGTCGGTGGCAGTTCCCAGGGTCGGAGATCGCAGAAGTGGCTGAGCTGGCCCAGATGGGACGGATGTCTCTGGGTCGATCGTGGGTCCCCGGGTCAGGAGCCCACTCACGAGTCCACGTGGTTCTCGAAGGAGAGGATGACGGGGTAGGGCGAGGTCTTGAAGGCGGTCTCGGCGATGGCCTCGAGCACGTCCCGCAGAGGCACCTCGGTGGTCATGGTGAAGCCGTGGGTGATGAAGGGCTCCTCCTCGGGGGGCCGCCCTTTCCACACGTCCAGCTCCACGCAGCGGCAGCCCCACAGCAGCGTCTGCCGGTACATCTCCACCGACGAGGTCCCGGCCAGCTGCCCCGCTGGGAGCCAGGCTCCGTCACCACGGCCGCCCGGCCCCGCACTCTCCCTCTCCCTGGGGCCCGTGCTGAGCCAGGCCAAGCCGGGGACACAGCAGTCCCTGGCAGCCCCCTGGCCCGGCCCTGACTAGTGCCAGCCGCCAGTGCCTTCATCACTCCTTAATTCTCTGTGAAACAAGTGGCACCCCCCCAAGAGCCCTCAGGCAGGCTGGGGGGCCCCCACCCCCTGGCCCCCTCCCCAAGCTGGGGTCTTGCTCACAGGTTGGTCCCTCTAGGATCCACTCTCCCATGCAGACCAGCCCAGCTCCTCCCCCAGGGTGGGCCGTCCGTTCCCTGCCTGCCTCCCCAGCATGGGCGGGCAGACGGCGCCCCAAGAGGGAGGCTGTGCCAGGGCCGGTGTCAGGGGTCACAGGGCCCTTGCGCCTGGCCGAGGGGCGCTGGCTCACCGGTGAGATAGGTGTTGTGCGAGGAGTTGATGAAGTAGGCGCTCAGCGGCTGGGTCATGTCTGCGCTCAGGTCCAGGGTCTCCAGCGGCAGGATGCAGTTCTCCTCCCCTCCCAGGTAGCGGCTGAAGCCCTCCATGGACATCTGGTCTGGGGGCGGCGCGGGGTCAGCAGGGCTGCGGGGGCCCCGGCTGCCGCGCCTGCCGTCCCGCAGCCCCGTCGCCTCACCTCGCTCCAGGAACTGCTGGTTGGGCTCGTACTTCTCGATGAGCTGCCGCGCCTGGGAGGGCCGCAGCGGCGGGTACAGCACCTCGTTGAGCCTCGGGTCGCGTTGCTTCTGGTTGATAAAGTCCAGGAGCTGCTCCAGCGTCAGGTAGGGCTTGCCCTTGGCGCCTCTGGAGGGGGCGGAGCAGGGGGAGCCGGGGCAGGCTGAAGCCTCACGAGCCCACCCCCCATTCCAAGCGCTCACCCTAGGAGACCCCCAGGGCCCACTGATTGGAACTCTGAGCAAGTCGCCACGCCCTCTGGGCCTCAGTTTCCTCATCTGCTCTCCCAACCCCTCGGCATGGGCGAAGCAGCAGGCAAGCAAGTGAGGGCCAGGGCTTTTGAAGCCGTCGAGTAGTCAGCTCGCCACTTCCTGCTTCTAGACTGGGGGCCCTGAGTCCAGGTGCAGCGCCGGCTCTCTCCCGCCATGTGAGCTCAGGCAGGTCCCACATGTGCTCTCGCCCACAAAGTGGGCCGATTAAACCAACCCTGGCAGAGTGTCAGCACAGAGCCGTCCCGTTAACAGAGCTGCTGGAGAGAGCTCTCAGCGTGGGCATGGCCACTGACAAGTTATGCACCCGCCCCGCCCCACCCCAGTGCCCGGGGCCCCGGCCCGCCAGCTCCCCTTCTCCTCCTGGGCTAGAAGGAATGCTGAGCAGAAGCCAGGGCTGGGGGCACAGGGGCCAGGAGGGGGCCCAGCCCAGTGGGGAGCAAAGCCCCGAAACTCAGCCCCGCTCACATCTCCAGCAGGATCTTGTCTATGTCCGGCCGCAGACACAGCTTGTTCAGGAACCGCTCAAAGATTTCCAAGGAAAACTCATCAGGCCGGATAGACTCGCTCTGGGGGCCAAGAAGCACGGGCTGAGAACCCAGGGGCAGCCAGCCCCAGAAGACTGGGTACCACCGTGACACCCCCACCCTGCCCCGACCCCACCCCACACACCCGGTTGAAATTGAGGCCACAGGATTCCAGCGCGGTCTCCACCCGCTTCTTGTCTGCCGAGAACATCTTCAGGATGCTGGAGCAAGCGGAGGGTCAGGCACAGGGTCAGGGTTGGGGGGAGGCAAAGGTCCCCAAGGTCAGGGCAGGAGGGAGGATGCTGAGGGGAGAGGGCTGCTCACTTCTTGACTGGGATCCGCCCGTCCTGGTTCACTTGCAGCTTCAGCTTCGTGTATCTGGGGGGAGCAGGTAGAGGGATCACACCCTGGGCACAGCCACCTGGCCTCCCGACAGCCCCCCAGGCGGCCCAGGGCTCACGCTTTGCGCAAGAAGGTGTTCCGGGAGGCGTTCTGAGCCAGGATGTTCATAGCCAGCTTGAACAGCTCCTCGGACCAGACCTGGGGGTCAGCAGATGGGGGGGCAGTGTGGTGAGTGGGAAACAGAGGGGGTCCGAACCCCGGCCCAGAACCCACCTGCACACAGCAAGTGCGTCAATGTCGTTTGTTTCAGAGAAGGGTTATAAATACTGAGAACAGCCCAGTATACAACAGGCACTCAGTAAGTGATAGCAGACTAAGTAGACGAGCCAGTGGCTGCCCGGGGCCCTCCCTTCACCTCCAGCCCACCTTGGCCGTGTCGTCCTGCACGGCCATGAAGTTCAAGAACGTGGTGTTCACCGGGTCTGGCCCAGCCACCACCGTCATCAACTTCTCCTCCAGCCGGGCATCAGGGCCCCCGAAGCCCAGCACCTCCCGGATCTTGGGGTCCTGAGTAGGCGAGAGCCAAGCCTGAGGAAGGGTGCCCTGACCCCCCACGGCCCCACACTCACCCTTAGTCCCAGATCCCCATCACTCACCTTAGGCAGGCGGGCATAGCGGCCCGTCCGTGTGTCCCTGATGGAACTGATGTCCAGTGTGTCCACTTCCTGGGGAAACCAGGTGCCAGGGAGGGGCTAAGGGACCGCAGAGAGAAAGCAGGGGGCCCCCAAGCACCACACCCTGACCAGGGAGGGGCCACCCCGACTGTAGCCCCAGCCCCAGCCCCCGCCCTTAGCATTTCCTGTCCAGGGAGCCATGGGAGAGGTCAGCCAGCGGCTGGGCCCCAGCCCCAAGGGTGGGGAAGGCAGCGCGGGGGTCTGGGGCAGGGGCCAGGGGCCGGAGGCAGCCAGCACCCGCCTCACCATGTTAGGGCCCGTCCAGTACAGGAAGAAGCCATTGGGGTCCACGCGCAGGGTCACCAGGTTCCGACTGGAGGCCTCCTGGGGACGGGACAGGACAGCAGGGGTCAGGGAGTGAGGGCTGAGGGCCTCAGCTGCCCATAGGCTGTGGCTCAGGTTTGGTCCCTGGAGCCCTCCTGCCAGTGAGCTAAGACAAGTCCTCTTCTAGCCCCCCAGGTCCTTCCTGGCTCCCTGCAGCCCTCAGGTCAAAGCCAAGGGCCTCGGTGTGACCTTCGGGGCCCCCATGTTATGGTCCTGACACCCCTCACCCCTTGCCCTTGGATTCTGTTCCCTGGACCACTAACCACCCTTTCTCCACCTCCTAGTTCTTGCCTCGTGTTTCCTCTGCTGGGACACCCTTCCCTTCCTTCTCTACCCCCAAAATTAGGCCCACCTCCTTGGGGACCTCTACCCTGCGCCCCCACCCCAGACTCAGTTTACCCAGAAGGTCTGAGAGCTCCTGGATGGAGCCCCCCACATCCCCCTTGGTTGAATCTACTCCAGAGCGTTTATGGAACGAAAGCAAAACAGTCAGATGTTTGAGCTCCACAGCCCTTCTGCATCCCTTGGTGCCCCTCAATGACCGGCTGCCCTTTATATCTGCCTCAATGTCCATTTACCCCACCCTGCACCCCACACGGTCTTCACAGCCTCACGGCTCGTCCCCATCTTACAGAAGAGCAGACGGGTCCCCTCAGAGGGGACTCACCCCACCCCCAGGACCAGACAGTGAACTCTGTCCTCCCCCAAACAGCCGGGCGGCTGGCGGGGGCAGCGAGGGCACACTGGCTGCATTTACTGAGGTGGGCCCGGTCCCCGGCACACTCCCAGGGCCACCTCATGCTGCTTAGGGACACTGGCCAGAGGGATGGCCATTGAGGGCCTGGCTCGGCCAGTGGTCACTGGTAGGGCCCTCCTGCCCAGGCACCTCGCGCTGGACGCCACCCTGAACCGCTGCTCACCATCTGGTGGGTAATTACATCATCATGGACACAGCAGCTCCCGCTGCAGCTCACACTGCCCTACTGCGTGCCAGATGGGCAAGAGCTCACTCAGTCCTCCTGCCGACTCTATGAGAGACTTCCATGTTATAGAGGAGGAAACTGAGGCACAGGGAGGCTGCATAACTGGCCAAGGTGGGGCCAAGGAGTCAGGATTTGCCTGCAGCCAGTATGGCTCCAGCGTGGTGTGGCCTGGGCAGCAGGGGACCAAGACCCCTGCCGGGCTCTCAGCTCTGGCCTTGGCCAGAGGCCCATTGGGGAGCCTGGGAGAAGTGTCCACTTTCCAGACCTCAGTTGCCCCTTCCTGGGAATGGGGACTGCACCAGCCCCGCCCATCTCCGGCCTTGCTTACAACGGGCAGGACGCTGATCTAGGGGCAGAGGGGACAGCAGGCCCGGGAACTCCGGGGGTGCTGGGCCTCCCCACCTCAGGGTGATGACACCCAGCCTCAGCTGCACTTCAGGATCCCCAGCCCTGCCCCGACTCTGAGCCCCACCACCCCGAAGAGTGTGGGGAGGGGGGAGTTCTGTGGGCGCTGTCCCCAGTGCCTTCCCTTGCCCCTCCCCAGGGTGGCAGCCTTCAGAGGCAGCCCAGGCCCCCTGCTCTACTGCCCCAAGCCCTTGGCAGCATCCCCCACCCTGCCCCCCAGGGCCCTCTCCGGGTTCCCACTTCCTTATTTGGGTTTATCACACTGGAAGGAAAAAAAGAAACTTTTCCCTTCAGTCTGGCCTGGGGGGAGGGGTCTCCCGGGGCTCCTAGGGCCCCCAGGCACCCCTCGGTGGCACACCTGCTGCTTCAGGCCCCGCCCCCAGCCCCTCCCCCCAGCCCCCACGCCTACCCGCCCCACCCAGCCGGAAAGGAACCCAGAGTCTTCCAGGCCTCTGGCCTGACTGGGAAGGAGCAGCGAGGAAGCTCAGGCAGGCCAGGGGAAGGGGGGCCCAGGGGACAGAGGAGTGAGGGGGGTGGGGGCGCAGGCCCTGGCTGGAGCAAGTGGGAAGCCCTGGGACAGGGCAGGTAGAAAGGAGGGCCACGATTATTAAGGTTCAAAGTCCCCATGCCAAGGAGTGGGGAGCAAAGTTCCCCAGGGTAGAGGAAGTTGGGGGGCAAAGTCTCCGTTAGGGGGTGACTTGGTGCTCCCACCTGCACAGGGAGCCGGCTGGGATCCAGAGGCAGGGCAAAGGGGTGCGGGGCAGAATTGGGAGAAAAAGTGATGAATGGAAGGGGAATGTTCAGGCCACGGCCGGCGGAAGGGTAGGTCTCGGCGGCACCCCTTCAGAATGGGGGTGCCAGAGCCAGGCTGCATGCCAGACAGAGTCCAGGGCCGAGCAGGTCTGGCGGCCAGGCCAAGATGAGGAGAATCGGAATTAGCCTCGCAGGGTAGGGTGGGAGGGGCGAGTGAAGGGGGCCGGGGTCTCCTAGGGTTCCAATCTTCACAACAAGAAGTGGGGAGCCCAATCTTCCAGAGTTTAAGGGCTTGCCGGTGGGGGGGGAAAGGGGGGGACACAAAGTCTTCATTACGGGGACAACTCGGGACGCAAGTTTCCGGAGCGCAGCCGAACTGGGAAGGGGGGTAGGGGCCGTGCTCAGCCCGGGGTGGGGGTCCCCGGCGTTGGGGCGAGCCTTCGAGAGGGCGTCCCGGGATCTGGGCGGCGCAGAGGGCCCCGCGCTCACCTCGTCCCATTTGATGAACTTACTCCCGCGCCGCAGGGTCTCCACCACGGTGGGCGGCTCCAGCTGCAGCGCGTGGACGCCGGGCCTGGCGCCCGCCATGGCCGGGCCGGGACTGGGTCGGGGACCCACGGGGACCGACAGCGCCGCCGCTCCCTCTGCGCGGCTTCCGCGCCGCCCGCTCCGGCCCCGCGGCGTCAGCGCCCGCCCGCCCGCCAGTCTGTCCCGGACCGACCAGAGTCGGCGGGGCCCGGGCGGGGCGGGCAGGGGGCGGGGCCGGGACGGAGTCGCCCCCTCCCACCCGCGTCGGGCCCGCCCGCCCCGCGTCGGCGCCCCCTGGCGGCCGGGGCGGCGACTGCCACCAGAGAAGGGCTTGGGGCGAGGCATTCCTGGCCGGGGGGGGGTGCTGTGCTGGGGGGCCTCTGCTGGACCTGGGGCGGGGGGCTGCTGGGGGCGCGGCTGGGGAACCCGGGGATAGAAGGCGTTGCTGAAGGCGAGCCGGGGTGTCCCCGCGAAGGTGCCTGGGGCGCGGGGCGGCTGCCTCCCACCCCACTCCTGCGGCACTTGGCTGAGTACAGGAAGGGCCACTCCCACCCCCTCTCTGCCCTCACTTCGCCTCGCCCCCTCCCGCAGCGCCGCGGTCCCCCCTCCTCGGGAGCACTTAGCCCGCTAATGGGCCTCCCGCCGGCAGGCGCCCCTCCCCCGTCCTGGTCCTGGGAGGCCGGGAGCCTGCCGCCTCCTGTGAGGACCCAGGCGTCCTGGCCTTCCAGGGCGCACCCCACAATAGCCCCTCTTATGCCCCAGACCCCTCCTGACCTCACCTGGAGCCTGCCCCTGTGGACCTACTAGATGAAGCCGCCGAAGACGCAGGGGGTTGAGGAGGGGCTGGCAGCACAGGCCCACAGCAGGTGCCCTGAAATCTGTGATGGGAGGAGGGGAAGGCGCTTGGGCACCGGGATCGGGTGGGGGCAGCCGCCCCTCCCGCAGGGCTTGGCTGGGGGGGCTCCTGCCTGGGGGCCCCTGTGGGAGCCCCCCCAATACAGAGGCAGTAGCAGCAGTAGGTTTAAAGTAGAACTCATCCAGAGGGGCCAGCCAAGTCACCTAGAAACCCAGAAAGAGAAGGAGCTGGTTCTAGGGGAGGAGGGGTCAGTCGAGGAAGAGCAGGCTCTGCAGGCCCCTTTGCCCGGGGCTCTGGGGGATCCCCAAGGGAGCCCTGCCCAGTACCAGCCATCCCCTGAGCCCCACCAGGTGGGGTGCCAAAGCTAGCCTAGCATGTCTCCTTGCCTTTGGCCATGGCCCTGTAGAGTGTCGTGTTATCTCCACTTGAGGCCTAGAGAGGGGAAGGGACCTGCCCAAGGTCACACAGTTCCAGAGGATGATTTCAGCCCTCTGACTTGAAGGTCAGTTTCCTTCCTGCCTCTACACCCTGTCCTTCAGGGGATGAAGCAAGGGGGGCAGCACCTGCCACCCTCATCCTTTCTCACCAAGACAGCAGAGCCAGGTCCCTCAGAGACCCACGGGGACCACCAGCCCCCAAGCAGGGTGTAGGTCAGCTCTGCATCCACAGACCTGGGTTCAAGTCCAGCTCCGCCTCTTCTACCTACAGAACCTGGTCCTCTGTGCCTCCATCCCCTTGCCCAGAAGCTGGAGGCTGCTGGCGAATTAAAGAAACCAACAGAAGGGAGGTGACCCCTGGCCACATGCACCTTCATATCTAAGGAGTAGATGGAAGGCTGTGGGGGGATCAGAGAGGATAGAGGGACCAGGGCTGAAGCAGGGCGCCCTGCCAGCCGGGGCCCAGGCTAGTAAAGCCAGGGACCAGCGTCTCAGCTTCCTTCCACTATTACTGCTTCTGTGAAGTGCTTCACAGACGTGGGGGGCAGCAGCTCCTTGGAAAACAGGCCGCCGAGAGAGCCTGTTTCCTGGGCCTCAGCCTTTCCCCTAGTCTCCCGAGGCCAGGGCAACCCCCATTAGAGGGCTCCTTCCCCCTCAGATGCTGTCTCCCAGCCTCCTCCGTAACGGTAATGGGGCTTCTTGGCAAGCAGTGATGGTGGAAGGAAGGCAGCCTTTCAGGCTTCCCCTTCGATTAAGGGAGTGGGACCCTCCCCAGGGCCTCTGCCTCAGGGAAGTGCTGAAAGCAGTCTTAGCAGCCCTGGGGGAGGGGGGCCGGGCAGCCTGGTGCTGGAAGGATGGGGAGCAGCGGGCACACCCCAGTCCAGGAGGGTTCAGGCAAGGGAGCAAGAGCTGCAACGTGGGCCCTGGCCGCACTGAGCTCTCAGTGCCTCCAGCCAGGATAAACAGCCCCCTGAAGAGGCTCAGGGCAGGTAGGTGACTGAACTCTGGCCTCTCTGCTTACAAGAGCAGGGTGGGATTTGAACCCAGTTCTTCCACTCCAAGGCTAAGATTCTGTACCAGGCAGCCCAGCCTAGAGAAGGCTGTAGGCCAGCAGACAGGAGTCAGGCCCAGGAATTCAGGAGTGCCCTGGGGGTGGCACTGGGGGTGGAGAGAGGGACAGCATCCCTGGCTCCTCCTTGACCTGCCCTGAGAACCCCAGAGGAGACCCCTGACGTTGACATGACAGGAGGCCTTCACGCCAGCCCCGAAGGCAGCAGGGACAGGAAGGTCATAGCTCAGGGGCAGAGCATCTTGGGGGGAGAGCTGGGGTTTCATGGCCTGCAGACCCCTCTCCCAAAACAAGCTGTTGAGCATTAGGTGCCAGGGGTATGCCTCCTTTCCTATCCGTGATGGCCCCAGAGCCCCAAATCTATGCTCGAGTTCAGATGGCACCCGGAAGAGCTGACCTGCCCTGGTGGGGTAAGGTGGGTTTTTGCACTTGGGGAAAGTGCTCCACCCATTGGGCCACCTCCAAGCCGGAGGCCAGGCTGGGATGGGGCTCCCGGTGGACAGGGTGGGTGGTGTGGAGTCAACAAGAGCAAGGGTCAGCCCTTCCCTGGCCCCCCAGGCTGGGTGGAGGGAGGCTCAGGCCAGAAGGAGGAGCTGGGCGGAACCCTGTAAGCCTCACCCTGCCCTCACCCCTCTAGAGGAAGCCCAGGCCCGCAAACCCCATGCCCAGCTGCTGTCTGCTCTCTGGCCCCTCTCCCCAACTCCAGGGTGAGCCTGAGCAGCCTAAGTCCTGGGCTCAAGTTTGGCTGCAGCACCAGCTGGTGACCCCGGGCAGATCCCAACCCCTCTCTGGGCCCCACCTGCAGCCACAGAGAGGATGTCTGTGGGGGTGTCTGAGGGGCTAGGGTGGAAACACTTAAGTGGCCCTCAGACCCTGAAAACCTGCTTGGGATAGTGGGGAGTGAGCCTGCCCTCCCCGGAAGGCTCTTAGGGTGAGGTCTAAGGGGAGGCAGGGGGAAGAGCAGAGAATGCCTCACTGTCACATCACGGGGTTTGAGTCACACAGCCTGGGTTCAAGTTCTAGCTGTGTGACTTCATTAACCTCAGCGGTGCAATAACTGAACCTTAGGCATTTTCTTATTGAATCCTCACTACATCCTTCTGAGGAAAACGGGGCACAGAGAAAGCCATTCATTCATTCATTCATTCACTTGTTCAACCAATAGCTATGGAGCGTCTAGGCTGGGTCTGATATAGTTCTAGGGGCTGGGGACACAACCCCGGGAGCAGGTCCTTGGCCCAGGACACATGGGTTTGAAGCTGAGCGGGCTCACGCATCCCTGGTGCTGGCAGTCTAGGGGTGGGAGACAGACAAGACACAAATGAGTAAGAAAAATTTTAAAAATACGTAAATTGATTTGATTTTAAAATCAAGCTGGGTGAGCAAATGGGATGCGGGGTCTGCTTAAGAGAGGTGGGCTAGGTGAGGTCTCTGGGAGTCAGGGTGGATAGAGGAGCGTAGGGCAAGGGTCTGGGGAAGAGCTGGCAGCGGGGGTGGGACTCCATAGGCGCTCACTAGGGGTCAGCTGCTAGTATCTTCCTTACCCTGAGTCCAGGCTCGGCCTCTTCCCAGCTCTTTGAGCCTGACTTTCCTTGTTTGTTCACACAGAGACTGCGGGGTGCGGAGGGCCGCGCCCTGCCGAGGCCGGCCCAAGGAGGGCGCCCCAAGCAAGGCCTGCGCTTCCCAGCGGGGCTCCGCGCGGGGGCGGGGCGGCCACGCGGGGCCGCCGCCGCGAACCACATTTCCCATAGTTCCGCTTCCCGCTGGCCCCGGGCAGGTGGGCGGCGGCTGCCTGGGGTCCGGCCTCTCTGGCCACCGGGTAGTCTCTGCCCACTTCCCACCGCGGCGTCCTCCAGGGGAACGTCCGGGACCCGGGCAGCTCCTTCCCCCCTCCCCTCCCCCACCCCCAGGGCCCGGCCCACGTGTCGGTCCTCGCGGAGCAGCCGCTCCCCCCCGCAGACCCCGGGCTGAAGGACCCAGAGGTTCGGGTCCCTGCGTCCCGTCCCCGGCCCCCAACCCCGCACACAGTGTCCCCTCCCCCATTCCCAGACGGCCCCCGTTGCTGCCTCAATGGGGCCAGAACAGCAGGGGCCCGGAGGGGCCGCACCTCGTGGTCCCAGGCTCTCAGAGCGCCCGGCTTTAGGGTGGGAAGGTTAAAGGGAGGTGCGAGGAGCTGGACCAAAGCCCCCGACGGCCGGATCGCCCGTAGCTCCCGCTCGGCGGAGGGCTGGGGAGCGGGGGCCCGCGGCGGGGCTGGCCCTTTAAGGGGGTGTGGTCGGGGGGCGGGGGAAGCGAGCGAGACAGAGAAAGCGGCGGCGGCGGCTCGGGCGGCGGCCGCGGGGGACAAAGGGCGGGCGGATCGGCGGGGAGGGGGCGGGGCGCGGCCAGGCCAGGCCCGGGGGCTCCGCATGCTGCAGCTGCCCCCGGGCGCCCCCGCCGCCGCCCTCGCCGCGGAGCCGCGCAGAACCGAGCCCACGAGCTAAGCCGAGCCAGCGGCCCGGAGCCAGCCGGCGGGCGTCCCGGAGGCGGCGGCGCAGGGAGGGGCCCGACGCGCGCACGTGGCCCCGGCGGCCGCCATGGCGGACAGCGGCCCCGCAGGGGGCGCGGCGTTGGCTGCCCCGGCCCCCGGGCCGGGTAGTGGCGGCTCAGGGCCCCGCGTCTACTTTCAGAGCCCCCCTGGGGCTGCGGGCGAGGGCCCGGGTAACGCGGACGACGAGGGCCCAGTGAGGCGCCAAGGGAAGGTCACCGTCAAGTACGACCGCAAGGAGCTACGGAAACGCCTCAACCTGGAGGAGTGGATCCTGGAGCAGCTCACACGCCTCTACGACTGCCAGGTGTGTCCCCCACACCCTAAAATCAGCCCCCAGTCGGGCCGCCGGGGAACCCCACCGTGCGGCTGCCTGTCACCGGGAGTCAATGGACGCTCGGCTTCCGCGCGCTCCCCTTCTCTCCGCATCCCCGCCCCCAGTGTTTGCTCTTTTTTTGTCTGACCTAAGTCACTTCTATCAGCTTCGCTGTCTCGGAACCTCCTTCCGTTATCCCACCCCCCAGGTCAAGCTTGGGGTTCTCCAGAAGCCTCAAGGGCTAGCCTGGGCCTTGGGCAAGAGGCAGGGGGGCTAGCCTGAGCTGGCAGTGGAAAGTCTAAGCTGTCTAGTATGAGCTAGCCTAGGCTGTGGTTAAAAAGAGCCACCCTGGTTGATGGGGGAGGGGAGTCTGTGAAGGGTCTGGACTGTTCTAGTGGGCTAGCCTAGAGATGCATCTTGGTGTGGAGACAGGCTAGCCCGCTCTCCCCTCCCTGGGTCTCCACGCCATGACTCCCAGGTTGCTCAGATGGTGACTCAGGCCCCGGGGGGGGGGGCAGGGTGGAGTAGTGGGCCTGCCCTGTGCTGCCTACCCTAGCCCAGCCCTGGAGTGCAGCTGGCTCCAGGCTGGAGAACTGCTTCCTGGGGGGTGGGCACCCCTCCCTCAGCACAGCATGGGCTTTGTTTCCCCTCTCCCAGGCCTGGGTTCTTCCCACTGACCCCTTACCCTTCACTTCCTCCTCCCTCCTTGGGAGCTGTGACAGGTGTTTGGGGGGAGGGTAAAGGGCTGTGATGAGCTAGGACAGCTGGTCCCACCTCTGCTCTGGTGAAATGGGGAGCCGGGAAATCGGGGAGACACATCCGCCTAGTTTGCAGCCCAGGGGCACAGCACTGGCTGTCTGGCGCCCAGGGTGCCTGCTGGCAAGGACAGGAAGCTGTCTCTCTGCCACTCCATTGGGCAGTTGCCTTGGCACAGGCCTGATCTGTTTTCCTCCTTGGAGCAGCTGCCACTGTCGGCTGGGCAGAGAGGGCTGGACTTGTCTCGCAGTGGGCAGGGTCCTTGGCCCAAGAGAGCCCCTCTTACATCCTCCTTCCCAACTCAGGCCCTTGTCTCTCCCGCCTCCCCCACCGCACCCCAGGAAGAAGAGATCCCAGAGCTGGAAATTGATGTGGACGAGCTTCTGGACATGGAGAGTGACGATACCCGGGCTGCCAGGGTCAAGGTGAGAGAGGCTGGGGGGGCAGCAGGGCCAGATCGGGCAGGGCTGCCTGGAGGCACTGCCCCTTGGGGAAGCAAGGCTTTGGAGCCAGGCCCTCTCTGGTCTGAGTCAGCCAGCTCTGTGACCTTGGGCCTCAGCTTCTGCCTCTAGAAAATGGGGCCATAGTCTTGCCTCACTGTGGAGTGGCTGTGGTATCTCCTGAACCTTAGGGCAGCTCAAGCCCCTCAGAAGCAGGTATAGGTGAGCTGTGTGTCCCCATTCCTGGGAACTCACTGTCACACTTATCTCCCCCGCCTCCCCAGGAGCTGCTGGTTGACTGTTACAAACCCACTGAGGTAAGCGGTCTCCTCAGAGAGTGGGATAAGGGGAGCCTGGGCTTTGTGGTCTCGGGGTCTGGTCTCCCTAATGTGCTCCCTCCTGCCCAGGTCTTCATCTCTGGCCTGCTGGATAAGATCCGGGGCATGCAGAAGCTGAGCACACCCCAGAAGAAGTAAGGGTCCCTGACCCTGGCGAACGGTGGCTCCCACAGGACAATCGCTGCCCCCCCGACCTCGTAGCAACAGCAATACACGGGGGGCCCTGCGGCCAGGCCTGGTGCCATGAGCAGGGCCCCTCGTGCCCCTGGCCCAGGGGCCTCTTCCCCTGCCCCCTCAGTTTTCCACTTGCGGGGTTTTTTATTGTTATTAAACTGATGGGACTTTTTGTGTTTTTATATTGACTCTGCGGCGCGGGCCCTTTAATAAAGCTAGGACATGCCTTTGGTGCAGCTCACAGGCTCAGGTGGTCTCTTTTCGGGGGGATACAGTGCTCCTGTGCTGCCAGCTCAGCTTCTCCCCAGGTGACCGCAGGCTTTCCTGAGGGCCTCGGTAGCCATGGCGATAGCGCAGTGCTGGCTCCCAGGACCCGGAGCTGAAATGGCTGGGGAGTGGCGCTAATGCTGGTGGGATGCCTCCTCTTTTCCTCTGGGCAAGGGCCACCATGCCTGGGCCTGGCCGTCATGATGCCCCTGCCACTGAACCCCAAGGCTGTGCCACCAAGAAAAGAGACATGGGGGAGTGCTGAGGAAGGAGGAGCTGAGGCTGGTCTTTTAAGTCTCTCAGGGCCCACAAAGAAACACAGGCTCACTCCTTGAGCTTTAAGGTTTTTGTTTTGTCTTAAAACAGTCTGGTCCCTGCTGGGGGCCGCTCCCAGCTGCCCTGACCCCGGTGGGCTACAGTTCTGAACGTCGCTCTATCTTGAGCAGCTCCACCTCGAACACCAGAGTTGCACCGCCTGTGGGGAGAAGTGGGGTCAGGATGAGAACCAGGCCACAGGGAGATGGAATGGTGGGAGGAGAAGTTGGGGAGGAAGGCATATTACCTGGAATCTTTGGGGGAGCTCCCCGCTCTCCATAACCTGTTGAAGATACATAAAGAGACGGTTAATTGTGGCCAGGTTCTCTTCCAGCTCAGCAAGATGGTCGGAAAAGGAGCAGTTGTTGTGGAGGTGGGAGAGGGGTGCTGAAGGCCTGATAGACAGGGATGGGGCAGAGGGTGGGCACCAGAGCCGAGTACCTCAAGGGTCTTGCCCTGTCCTCACTGCTGGACACAAGTCAGACTGGGCAAAGGCACGTGTTGGAACGAATGGATGGGGTGAAACCAATGCAGGGGCTGAACCAGCCTCCCCCCAATCTTCCCCATCCCTCCCAGGAAGGGCCTCTTACCAAGCTCTGATGGGATCACCAGCTTCCGCTTTTCCCCCTCACACATCCTGCAGGAAAACACATGCTCAGCACACAGCAGCCCCCAGACTCCCCACCCCCAACCCTTGGGGCCCTCCTGCCACAGCTCCTGGACCACAGCCATGGACCCCCGACTCACCCGAGCAGCCCCTGGTCCCAGCCCTTGATGACCTGGCCGGTGCCGAGAGAGAAGACAAAAGGCTGGTTCTGGGGAAGACTGCTGTCAAATTCCGTCCCATCCTCCAGCTTTCCCTGTGGAATGGCGGGGGAGACACTGAGGAGAAGGGAACCACTCCTGCCCCCCTCCCCCAGTGGCTCTCCCCATCAAGCTGGCCCCCATGGCATTGGTGGCCACAATCCTTGAAGAGCACAGAGCTGTGGGCAGCTCACAGGACACTGTGGTTGCCTGCTGGTGCCAACCTGGGGAGTAGACAGAACATGGCAGGTTTCAACCAAGAAAATGGGCTTAGAAGGAAAAGGGAACTTGCCCAAAGTCACCCACCTGGTTGGTAGAAGAAGCGGCTTCCCAAGTCCTTTCTGGTTCCCCAGAAGCCCCACCCACCCCTAAAAGCTCCGCCTCCCTCACCCACCGTGTAGTGCATATGCAGGACGTCACCCTTCCGCGATTTGATGGGACAGTGGTCCACCCGCTTCTTGACCCCGATCTGAAGCTTCCGCTTGCCCTCGGCTCGCGCGACCGTGGCCAGGGCACTCAGGGAGACGGACAGTATGGCCAGGACCCAGTTCAGCCTCATGTCTCTGCGGGCACAGACCCCGACCGAGCGGGAGGGCAGGGAGGGCATGGAACAGGGCCAGGGGGTGGGAAGATTCCACCCCGCCCCCACCGTACCATGCCTTCCCCTGCTGATCCCCTTGTCCCAGGTCACCGCCCCTCCCCCGGACTCCGCCGCCTCACTTACCAGTCCAGTGAGAAGGGGGCTTGGCCGAGGACCCCAGCAGCGTGGGGAGGGGGTCAGGGGAGGCCACAGCAGCCAGGGCCCCGCCCCTTTGCTCTCCCCCAGACCTTCCCGCCCTCCCACTCCCCGGGCCCGCTCTTCAGTTCCCACCCGTTCCTTTGCGTAAAGTCCAGACCCTCTCAGGCTGCACAGAGGATGCCCCGACGGGGCGGCCCCACTCACGCCACACCCAGCTGCCCCCGGCCCAGCACACCCACACCTCTGCGGCTGCTGCAGGAGGCCGGCCCCGAGGCACCCACACATCGCCGCTGGTAGGCTCCGGGGAGCCCCGGTCCTCCGGGGGTACTCCCCAGCCCGGCTCTGTGCCTCCTCCCGGGGCGCCGCCCCAACTCTGGGCCCTCGGGGGTCTCCGGGGCACCCACACTGGCCCCGTGTCGGGTGGCCGCCGAGCCCGCTCCACCCACACCACCTCTCCTGGGGGAGTTCTCGGCCTACCACGTCCCCAGGCCCGGCCCCCACGAAGGCCGCCCCCGCGTGGACGCCCCGGGCCACTACCCGGCCCCAGCCCGTCGCTTGGCTCCTTGGCCCCGCCCTTCTGCGAGCGTGGCTCAGCCCCCGGCCCTGGAGCCCCGCCCTCGCCTGAACTAGAGCCCTTGTCCCGAACCGCAGCGCCGCCACTCACAGGCTGAAGCCCCACCCCCAGCACCTGAGCTCCCGTCCCCTCGGGCTCCAAACCCGAGGCCCCGCCTTCCACTGGCCCCAGCTCCTCCTCCAAGCGCCAAATCCTGCCCCCGACCGGCCCTGGCTCCGTCCCCTGTCGCGTAGCCCCGCCTCCCACAGGCGCGAGCTCCAAGGCTCCGCCCTTCTCGGCTCCACCGGCCGCCCCGAGGCCCGGGGCTCCACCCCTTGCGGCGTGAGTTCCCGCCCCTTGCGGCATCCCCAGGCCGCCCCGAACCCAAACCCCAATTTCCTCCTAACCTATCCGTCGTGAACACTCGGAGCCCCGGCCCGCTCCTGCCCGGCCTGGCCCGGCCTGCCCTCTGGCACCCCGGCTCCCCCCAGCCTGGGCTGTGGCCCCCGCTCACCTCCTTGCCGCGCCCCCGGAGTCCACCCCAGTCGTGCGGTCGCCTTTGCGCAGGCGCGTTGTCGTCGCTTCCCGGCCGGGCCACGCCGCCCTCCCTGATTGGCTGATGCGAAACTCGCTGCCACGAGCTCGCGGGGGAGGATTCTTCCCTCGCCCCGCCTTCTGCGCCGCCGCGTGACCGAGCGTCACTTCCGGTGGGGAGGCCGCGGGTAGGGTTAGATAAAAGTGACTTCCGAAAGGCCCGAAGGCACTTCCGGCTGGGGTGAACTTAGGGTCACGCTGCCTTGGGTTCCCTGCGGGGGTCTTGAGGAGCCATTTTATGTCGCCCCCGTCTGCCCACGGACCGCTTCCTGATCTGCAATCCTTAGTTAGTTGTACAGAGAGCCTGGTCTTCGGAGTTACGCTTGGGTTTGAATTCGGGTTCTCCCACTAACTCGCTATGCGACCTTGAGCAAAAGATCCTTAGCCTAGTTAAATGTGGCTCCCGTGGAACAAAGGCTTGATAACAACCACCCAGAGAACCCTTGTAAGATTGAGTCCACAATGTGCAGGGAACGTTCTTTCCCTTTCTCTCTTTGCACTCAGGCTGTTATGTA